>CBVK0100971284.1:0-11677 GCA_900067695.1 Picea abies | reverse complement strand
AATTGAGCTTGTGGTAAATATCAATTCCAAGATATTTGTATGAAGTCACTTCCTCCAAATTTTTATTGTCATATACGAAGGTATCATAAGTGATCTTATTGGATTTAATAATCATCACCTTAGTCTTATCAGTATTAAATGTCATACCCATATTGGAGAAAAAATCCTTGAGAATTCTTAGTTGGTTTTCAAGATCATGGGGACTCCTTTCCATGATGACTATACCAATGAGAGTATGGCCGACACAACCTTCTTTTTCTAAGCAATCTTCTAACTTGTCAATGTATATGCCAAAAAGAGTAGCGGAAAAGGGACAACCTTGTTCGACTCCAATATTACAGTTAATCTCTTTTGACCAAACCTAAGTGTGTTTAAACTTATTAATAACGTTCTCATCCATACTTATTGCAGTATCCCTCAATGCAAGAGGCACTTTTATCTCTTCCAACCTATTCCAAAGGTTTTTCCAAGGAACCATGTCAAAAGATTTTCTAAAGTCAACAAAACAACAAAAAATATTGGTTTTAGTATGGTGGAACTCCTTTGCAATGATCCTGAAGGTAACAAGATGGTCCACAATTGAATGATATCTCTTAAACCCAGCATGGCCTTTATCTCTTTTACCGTGACTTTCTAGCCAAAGGCTGATATTCTTTTCCAAAATAATTCCATAAAGCTTGGCTAAAATTGGGATAATCATAATGGTCCTATAATTAGAGGGTATGTTTCTATCCCCATTTTTAAAAATAGGAAAAGAAGGCTTTACATCCAAACTTTAAGGAAGCCCTTGTTGACTGCTAAATTAAAGAGCTTGTGTATGTGAGGGATAAGGATAGGCCCTCCGATTTTAAAAATACGACTCACTATAGGGTCAGTGCGGCCGCGACTTCAAGTCACCATCTTGCTAGCCTTCAATGTCCTTAGCTTTCCCATTTGCAAGTTTCTCAACTCCGAACTCTATGTCATATAAAGAAAAAACTTATTCCTATGTAGGGACAATATGAATGGTTTCCATGGCATTAGGGAACTGGTAAAGACTTTTAAGGTAGGAATTCCAATCCCTTAAGGGAATCCTATTATTTTCTTTAGTATTGTGGTTTAGAACTTGGCTCCAAAACTTCTTAGGATCCAACTTATATAATTGTGAAAGTTGTTCTTTCCTTTTATTGATATAATACATTTTTTTTCCTTTTAATTAGGGTTTTGTATGTATTGATCTTATTGAGTTTTAAGGACTCATTAGAAGCATCCCTAATGGATTTCCTAGACATTTTACATTCTTTATCATACCAAGGGTTGGTCGTTCTATTATTCTTTTTATAGGACACCTCAAAAGAGAACTTGTTAATAGAAGTGGAAAGGGTAGTTGTAAAATTATGATAGGGTTATTAAATGTTGTCCTTATAAGTTAGGAGATTTAATTTACTATTTAAATCCTTTAAGAAAACGTCAAATTTACTTTTGTCAAAGTGAAAATTCCTTTGATTATCATAATTCTCTTCAATGGCACTCTTGTGCATGTAAAAGTTTAGAGTTATGGTTAAAGTTTTATGATTAGATTCGGGCTCATGGTCATTTAAAAGGTCAAAAGTTGTTATTTGGTTGGAAACGGGGATATCAAATATCACATAATCTATGAATCTACTACCTAACCCATGAATACAAGTCATCTGGTTGGAATTTGGCCACTTCATTACTCCATTGAAATTTATTAGGCCTTGAGAGCTACAGAGCTTGACCAACTCAGTACCAAACAAATTCTCAATTAGGTCTTCAAAGCTTCTTTTGTAGATATTAGATAAAACAAGGTCCTCATCTAGCCATAAAGGATTATGGTTAGAATCAGTACTTAAAAGAGTAGCTTGTTTAGTTGCAGTCCTAGCATTAAAGTCTTTTAGAAGGAGGATATTGCCTTCATTTTTCAAAATATAAATATATTGTTCTAAATTATTATAGGGGCGATTTTTATCTAGATTGTTTTTCTTATAAAAAGTAGAATTAATAGGTGAAAAATCAAAATAAAAATGGTATACATCTTCTTAGCATTGGTGTCTGAAATTTCTATCCAAATGTATTGATTGAGAGGGTCAATATTATGAAGTTGAATGTGAGGATAAATGCTCTTTCTAATATAAAAAGATATGCCTCCTATCCCTCTATGGTGGGATTTTTTGTTCCATGCGGACCACAAGACAAATCATTCTACGTTAGGGCCCTTAGACTCCTCATGCTCCCAAGTTTAAACTAGACAAATAATATCAATATCACTTGGCATCCAACTTATCATAGGACCTTTACGCTATGGAAATCCATGAAAGTTCCAAAAAAGGATCTCGAGTGTCCCAAATTCCTATTTATTAATATCCTTCTTGTCTCTATCCCTAACAATAACTTATCGATTTCTAATTATTTTCCATTTTCCTTCTTTCCTGGATTCTTTTACATTTTGAACTTCCTTCCTTAATTCAGTTTGGTCTTTGTTAATGAGGTCTTCATTTATAAATATTCCTGACCCTTTTAAGCTAGAAGATTTACTAAGTATGCTATATTTGTGGTTATTACAACTTACTTTGACACAGATCAACCTATCTTTGTGATCAATTATTTTTCCTAGCCTCTTTGCTTCTATAATGTAAGTTGTATCAATTTTTGATTTATTATTTAATTATTCTTTTACTATTGCTAGCTTATACTCCTCTTCTTGTTCTTCTATACCAAAAATTATGAGGTTCAATGATCTTTTTTTAAGCTCATGGTCTAGTTCGATTAGCTTATTCATTTCCTCTTTGATAGGTTTGATATCCAATTTGTTTTCCATATTACCAAGGGTCAAATTGTTGGTTAGTTTTTCTTCTATCTCTTTAATCTTGTCTCTCAATTTGTGACTTTCTTCAACCTCTCCTTCTTGGGTTGATTGTTTACGCTTTTCCATTTCTTGAATCCTATCCTTCATTGTCTGCAATTCAGTTTTGAACCCTAAGAATCTATCCTCTATTTGAGTTTGAATGGTAGCTTTGAAGAGTCTAATTGTTTTAACAATCATTGCCTCTAGATTTATTTGGAGTTTTACATCTCTTTCTTCACTCCTTTTTTCTAATTATTCTAGCTGTATTTGGTTTTTGGCATCTCTCTTCTCTCCTTTTTTCTATTGATTCCATATAATCGTAAAGGATCTCTAGGGTGATTTTGNNNATTCCATATAATCGTAAAGGATCTCTAGGGTGATTTTGGGGGGGCTCCCCCTATTAAGCTAAGTTTTTGGAATAGGTGGTGGAGTGCTCATATGGAAAAGAAGAGAAAAAAGGTAACAATTATTATTGTGGATTGACTTTAAAAATGAAAAATATTTTTTTTTAATTGATAATAATGATATTGATTATTATATTTCAAATCAACTTTTATTTATGAGATATATATATATATATATATATATATATAAAGGCATCCACGGGACTTGGGCCAGGCCTGTGGGGGGCTAGGGTGATGTTAGACATCGCCCTCACCCCCTGGCATCACCCCAACCCCCCACGGGCCTGGCTCATGTCCCGTGGGTCCTTTAGTTTATATATATACAACTATATATACAATTGCATATACATCCAACTATATCTTATATAGTTGCATGTATATGCAACTATATATATTATATAGTTGGATATTATATGTAACTATATAATATAAATATTTTAATTTTTTTTCTAAATTTTTATGAACGTTTTTTCATTTAAATTTTATTTTTTAAGTATTTTACCTAAAAACAAATTGTGGTAATTTTAAGGTTTTTGGTCATTTTTGTTTCATTTCAGTACATGAGCCATCATATGTCTATCACATTAATCAAGATCATTTTAATACTTGAACAAGTCACCTTTGATTCCTATGTGATTTGTTTCCTACAAGTGTGACATTTACTTTCCTACAAGAGTGATATTTACTTTCCTACACAAGTGTGACATTTACTTTCTTGCAAAAGTGTGTTTGTATTCCTACAAGTGTGGATTCAATTGTGTGTTTTAATTTGGTTACTTGATAAATCATCTTTATATCTTTCCTTTTGACATTCATTTATAAGTACTACAACCCATTGGCAATTATAAAATCATACTTGCATATACGATGCATGATTCTTCGTAAGTTCTATACAATCCTAGATTGATAATTAAATGCATGACACTTCAATTTCTTACTAAATTAATTAAGAAGTGATTGAAAAGTCTATTATTTATGGAACCATTGTTGGGTATTTGTCAAAATTATAATTGTTTCTTTGCTATCATTTTGATTTTCATTACAATAGATTGAGTGATATGATTTCATTTTAGAAAATTGTAGAATGTATTTCTAATATTTTCTATGAAAATATTTGAGGATAAACAAGGTAGATTCATTAGTTCATCCAAACCCCGCCATAAAAATAAAAGTGTAGGTCACTCTCAAGAGGGAAAGGATCACAGTCAACCAAACTATTTCTCACCTACAACAAGTTCCCTTGCCAAAAAGAGACCTGAGCCCTTCACTCAAGAACCTAAGACTATACAAGCTTCCATACAAACATAAATTTTGTGTTCAAAAGATATGACAAGTGATCAATACCACTCTAGGGAATTAATCTTTCCTAACTCTTCAAAAGCACCTTTAGAATAAAAAGACAACTCTCAAAGAAACATGGCACACAAAATTGTCAAGGAAAAAACCTCTATCTTCATATTTTCATTTAGAGGATTAAATGAAGAGACCAAAATGAAGAATATCCCTCATTTATCCCTGCTAAATTTTCATGGTCTATCCAAAGAAGACCCCAAAACATTCCTCTTTGAATTCGATGTGCTTTGTAGAAGTTATGATTACGTGTCACATGCCCAGGAATTGAAACTTTTCCCTTCCATACTCAAGAACATTGCACTATGTTGGTTCATGGGCCTTGGTAAGGAAAAGATCCACACATGGGATTAGATGACCCATAAATTCCTAGAGAAGTAAAAATATTATTGTAAAGACAAATAAAGGAGTGGGTGGAGTCTTTAAAATGACAAAACATGAATATGAGATCCTTGAGGATTATGTCGAAAGATTCAAATATAATTTAAAGATGGAAAGATAGGGAGATTTGGCTCCTAAGAAATGACATGTCTTATTCTTGATAGGAATCCGATATAAATACATTGAACTTATCAACTTGATGGGAGAAGGAGATATATCACAACAAGATTATGATTTCATCATGGAACATTGTCGCATATATTCTAGAGGTACTTCAAAAATAGGCAAGGGACCATGAAATGTATTGAAAATTTCTTGAAAGACTATCTGGAGTGGAGTTACAAGAGAATAAATTGAAAATATGTTAGAGGATTTCAATATTGATATACTCAATTCCTTAAGCTCCCAATTGGACACATTGTAAAAAAAGAATAACAGGGAAGAGGAAAAGCTATATTTGGTTATATTTTACCCAAATTATAGAAGGAAACACTCTCTCAGAGAATGTCTATTGGACCAAATTGAGGTTTGTGGGATATGCAGTGAAGATCAGGCTACCAACAACTGTCCATACCTACCAATTTTGAAATCTATCTACCAGAAAGTTGAGGAACCAGAGAAACTATTCTTTGTTTCTCAAAAACGACCATGGAAACCCATACCTCAAGGTATGATTCAAGAACAGTCTCAGTGTTTTAGTTCATATTGGACTAAACCTTCCATGTAGTATACTTCTCAACCATGGTGTCTGTCATCACAATCATGAATGGATCCTTCTCTTCCAAGCCAGTTCTCGCAATAGGGTTGGAGAAATCTCACTTTAGGAATCCCTCAATAGGGCATAACACAACTACCCATGCAACTTATTCCCACTCCATAGATGTAGGAATCCACATCAGCCCCTGCTCAACCATAATTACCTGTGCAACCTATTCATAACCCTAATAACAGGTGTCCAAAAACCAACACAAGTTGTCAGGCTTTCCACCTACCCTACCTATTCCATCTCTTCCCTAGACTGCAATGATATTCATCTTCAATATGGGAAGACACTAACCAAAGACCAACCTCATGTTCATATTAAAGATTTGAATGAGGATGTTTGAAATGAAGAACCAAAACATAAATAATCTCATGAACATTTGAGATCCAACCACACTCACTTTGAACCCCAAAGCACACCTTATCAAGAAATATTAAACCAAGAGAAACCTACTACTCAACCCGATTTTGACTTCTTGGGGAAACTCAAGAACATGTGTGTTAAAATATTGTTTTTCCAAGCCAAAAAAGATGGGATTGTCTATTTTAAAGTGGTATGAGATTTTTTTTTAAGGAAACCTTAAAGTTAAAGGAAGGATCCACAAACTATCCATGTTATGGGTAAGATGCCACACTTAATGATGGGGGGAGTTCTCACAGCCAAATACTCTAACCTTGGTATCTCGGTAGTTAATGTGTACATTAATAATACAATAATTGCCAACACATTAATACTGCGATGTTTCCATTAATTTCATGACATGTGAGACCATAGAATCCTTAGGAATCACCAGTTTTAGAGAAACCTCAATTATACTCCAACTTGCTGACAGATCGACTATCAAACCAAAGGGAATCCTAGAAGATGTAGTGATCTCCGTAGATTTGTGAGAACATCTTTCTGAATTTATGATCATACAACCCAAATATTCTCTAGGAGGGTATCCTTTAATCCTAGGAAGCCCATGATTGGCCACTGATGATGCTTACATCGGTTGTAGGTCTGGAAACATGACCATCAAGTGCTCTCTATAGATAAATACCTAGCCATCATAGACAAAACTAAGGATGATGGAATCAATTATTTCGTAGCCTCTTCTTCTTCTTGGAGGAGAAACTGCAACAACTCGGGGTGATGTCAAGGAGGGTTTTGGTCTATCTCTTGTTATTTCTTGGTTAAGTGGTGCACTACTCTTCCCAATGAAGGATTATATGAGGATCTTATGTTCATTCTTTGGTCTATCTATATTTAGAAAGATTTTGTTGAGTTTTCTTCCCCATGAGGGTTTCTGAGGATAATCTATGTGTCTCTATTGTTTATGTGATTGCCTCTATTTCAATGATCTTATTTATGCAAATAATATGCTAAATGATTATAATAAAAAACAATAACCGTGAATACTAGTTATATAAGTAAAAAATTCAACATGGTATCAGAGAAATCCTGGAAGAGACCAACTCACAGTTTATAAGAAGTGACTAGCTCAGTGCATCCTCTCAAAAATCCAGTTTTCAGTATTGCAGCTGCTGCAGAATTAGGGTTTCTTCCTAACCCTAAGTGTTATGTTTTCTCTATTTAAGGAGGAACATGTGGGAAGTAACCATATCTAAGAGCTTGCCTTAGGAGGGTGCATCTAGTCCCTGGATCAAAATTCCAAAATTTGAAGTTTGAAAAATTAGGGTTTCCTCATAAAACCCTAATTAGTTGCAGTTGAAGTACCATTTGCAGCTGCAGATGTAGTTGTAGTATCAGCTACATTTGCGGTATTAGTTGTGCTATCCATTGCAGTTTCAGTGCCAGTTCCTTCGTGTCAGTTCCTTCATGCCATTTGCAACATGAGTTGTAGTGCCAACACCAGTTGTAGTACCAGTTGCAATGAAAGTTTTTGTTAAGTGTTGGGATTGATTTTTATTGTCCTAGTGCACCTTACCCTAGAAAATATCCAACTAACTTTAAGTTACAAGTTGAAGCACCTTTGAAGTTTTAAAGGTTCGTTATTTCTTTCCGCTACTACCGGATGGTGCCACTACCTGTTGATGTTGTCGGAGGTATGTACTTACATATGTTTAAACTATATCATTATATTAGGGGTATTTGTAGGAGAAGGGATATTTTGTCCAAACAACAATCGTATATCCAGAAGGATCTCAAATCCAACACATTCAGAGGAACAACACACCCCAGGTTTGATTGTTTTGATATGTCTCTATTTGTTATGGAATTATTGTGATCTTATGAACATCTATGTTGTATTTTGATCTGTTGAAGTTATGACTATCATACTAATCATTAGTCAAAATTAAAGTCAAAGTAATAGATTTATTAAGGTTGAGATTATAGAGTTTATTATTGAACCCAATTTTATGTCAAGAAAGCATATTATCTTAGTACATAGGACAGGTTGAAGAAAATACTTGTCATCTTGAGTGAACAAGACTCAAAAGAAAAGAAACACACCCATTCTTGAGGAAAATAATCTAGGCTCCAGGTTTGATTAATTAAATTGATAAGATTCAAATTTACACATAACAAGTTTGATAACTTCTAAACACTATAGTTGTGATAGCAATCTTTAGAAATTTTTATTATTGAATACTTGGTAGCATGTGAGCACTATTGAGATAAATGATTATTGTAAGCATTTACTAGATATAACTAACATCTCCTCTAGGAGAAACTTCTTGTTTTTTTTCCAAGTTACCATGGAGGAATGATTGATCACAACACTAGAAGAGTGTTTCTCTCATTCCTTATTATTGTATTTCTTACTTTTTAACCTTGTTTCAGGAAGGTCATAAGTGATATCTTTGAAGGAGATACTGTGATGATCATTCTCACTATTGTTTTTATTTTATTATAAAGAGTATTATTTTTTTCTATTATTTCTCCCTTCTTGTTCTTGTTTCAGGCAGGTCACAGGTGATAACCCTGAAGGGATGTATAGTGATGGTTGCATGAGGAAACATATTAGATGAGACATGGAGCAAACTATCCAAGTTGTATACATGAACATATGCATCCATGTACTGAAGAAGAAGAAGAAGAAGCTACTTTTTCTAGATACACAACATCTCCTATGAAGACATATCATGAGGAGAAGAAGGCTCCAAAGATAACAAAAAAAATCCCTCTAGTGCAGTTGATCACTCTTCAGATCATCAGGAAGACTTAGTACAGCTAGAAGGGCCTACCCATAATCAATTCAGTAACCAAGAAGAGACCATCATGGTCCCATGACACTTTGCAGGACACAAATACATATAGCATTGATGTGCCATACCAGAGGGAGCATATGGCTCCGAATATTATATAGAGTCAGAGTGAGTCAAGCTTCAAAGGGAGCATGGACACTCACAGTGAGCATGATCTCTAATAGGATCAGATGAGTAAAGATACAACTTCCAGGACTCACAAACATATTCCATGAGTTGAGAATACCAGATCATAGGTTCAAAGACTTCTAGGAGACATAAAATATCTTGGGAAGATTCCCTTGTTTCAGTGACAGAGGAGGAAGCCGGTCAGAAGGACCAGAATATGGATTTTTCCTTGAGACCAGAAGGGAATTCAGTGGTGACTTCCAAGATTGATCTAAAATATCAAGCATGTTGCAGATAACAATGTAGAGATGTACAAAGTCTGATTTGTGTCCAAAGGATTCTCCCAGCAAGAGGGATAAAACTATGATGAGACACTTTCTCTTGTAATCAGAAAAAGTATATATAGAACAACCATGATCCATTAAAATAAGTCGATGCAGTATGATATTTAGAGGGAGAAAATGAAAATGTCATCGTGATGGAGTAGAGGAGATACTCTCAGATTTTATCAGCCACAATGAGAATAGAGAAGTCATTCTCAACTTCAAAAATAGCAGCTGCAGGTGTAGAGTCTTGGTTCCAGAAGGAACAGTTGCAGAAAAATTAGAGGACATACTCTCACACAGTGAGACAAATAATTATTTGCATAAAGAAAATAGAACCAACACATGGTTATGAATATTGAGTTTCAGTTGAGTAAGTGTACCAGGTTGGTACAATGTGATGTGAAAATTTGGTTTCGAAATACAGGACAGGAAGGCTCATGTCTACAAGTTGAAGCAAGCTCCAAAAACTTGGTATGGAAGGATTAATAGTTTTATGATGATCTTGGGATTTACCAAGAGTAAAGATGATTCTAATCTTTACCTCAAGGTTATGAATGATGAGACAATTATATTTCTACTATATGTGGATGGCTTATTCTTGACAGGAGAAGAAAATTTCAATACAAGATTGCAAAAGCAAGCTCGCTACAGAATTTGAGATGAAAGACCTGGGCCCGATGCATTATTTCTTAGGTCTTGAAGTTTGGAAGAGAAAAGAGAAGATCTTGCTTAACTAAGGGATGTATGCAGTTGAAATAATGAAGAAGTTTGACATGTTGGAATGTAAATCCACGACCACACGCATGGAGACGAATTTGAAGCTCCTGGTTGATACTTCGTTAGAGTTAGTTGGTGTTACTCTATACAGACAAATTATTGGTTCATTGATGTATCTGACGAATACTAGGCCATATGTATGTTTTCCGGTGAACACCTTGAGTCAGTATCTGGTGGAGCCCAGACATATTCACCTTATAGATACAAAGCATGTGATGAGATACCTTAAGGGTACATTGGATTATGGTCTTTGTTATACTGGAGATCATGCATGTGACTTCAGACTATATGGTTATACTAATTCAGATTGGGCTGGAAGTGATTTATATAGAAAGAGAACTTCAGGATGTTTATTTAGTTTGGGGTCAGCCATGACTTCATGGAAAAGTAGGAAGTAGTCCAGTGTTACTCTCAACACGACATAAGTGGAGTACATTGCATCATGCTCAACCAGTTGTGAAGCCATGTGGATTTGGAAGTTGTTGACATGTCTATTCGATCTAGAGATGGAAGCTACCATGATTCTATGTGATAATCATAGTTACATAAATATGACAGATAAACCAGTGTTCCTGTTAATATTATGGTAGTTGCAGGAGGTATTTACCCGCACGTGTGAACCTGATGAGAATAGAAGACTTCGGGAAGCAAGAGAAACCTTAATGAGTTGGATACTAACCCTAGAAGCCTTGTAGTCTTAAGAAGATAATTTATATTAGGTTATTAGCCTCCAAGAGAAGAAGTCAGCCATAATTAATAATAATATCCTGAACAGACACATATCCAGAAGGAGAAGTCGGCCCCAACAAAACTTGCAGAACCACTATAAATACAGGTCACCATTCCTCATTTGACAGCATCTTAGAATTGCAGTTCCCAGTTTGGTGCACACTACAGTTGCAGTCTTATGCACAGGTTTGGAGGAGAGCTGCTGGTGCAGCTGCAACAACAATAAGTTTTCAGTATTGGCTTGAATATCTCTTGGCTAGGGTTTGGACTATCTAATCAGCTTTTTGTGATGCGCTATCCTTGGGGAAAGGTACGCTACTCTTTGTTTGGCTATCTAGCCTAGGGTTTTCTTCCGGAGGAATTCTCAATCAAGGTTAAGGTGCTCAGAGGGAAGCTTCAACCTATGGTTGGGTGATGAGGGTATTGTCAATGGTAAAATGAGGACACCATATTCTATATTCTAACAGGTTATGGGCCCACACCCATTCAGTCAGCCTAAAATGCTAGAAGGAAACATAGCCGCTAGACATTGAGCTCGTTGAGGAACTGTCACTAGGGTTACTAGCAGGAGCAATTTCCAAAAGCACTGCAGCTAAGGTTACTAGCAGAAGCAGTTGCAGAAACCTTAAACCTCTTGTTGAGGCACCTTAAGTGACAACATTGACCCAATCTCCAGATAGATCAGTGTGCCCTAGCCCAGTGCATCTCCTGGTACTCTCAGAAGGCCAAGATGTGAAGTTTGGATTTCTGGTCAAATCTAGGGTTTGACCAAGTCAAGCAAG
>CBVK0100971280.1:0-11945 GCA_900067695.1 Picea abies | reverse complement strand
TGTAAATACCTCTCTAGCTAGGAGGGAGTGTTAATATTATGGTAGTTGCGGGAGGTATTTACCCCCACGTGTGAACCTGATGAGAATAGAAGACTTCGAGAAGCAAGAGAAACCATAATGAGTTGGCTAATAACCCTAGAAGCCTTGTCGGCTCAAGAAGATAATTTATATTAAGTTATTAGCCTCCAAGAGAAGAAGTCGGCCAGAATTAATAATAATATACTGAATAGACACACATCCAGAAGGGGAAGTCGGCCCCAGCAAAACTGGCAGAACCACTATAAATACAGGGTGCCAGTTCTCATTTGATAGCATCTTAGAATTGCAGTTCCCAGTTTGGTGCGCACTGCAGTTGCAGTCTTGTGCACAGGTTTGGAGGAGAGTTGCTGGTGCAGCTGCAGCAACAACAAGTTTTCAGTATTGGCTTGAATATCTCTTGGCTAGGGTTTGGACTATCTAATCATATTTTTGTGATGCGTTATCCTTGGGGAAAGGTGCACTACTCTTTGTTTGGCTATCTAGCCTAGGATTTTCTTCTGGAGGAATTCTCATTCAAGGTTAAGGTGCTTGGAGGGAGGCTTCAGCCTATGGTTGGGTGACAAGGGTATCGTCAATGGTAAAACGAGCACACCATCTTCTATATTCTAACATTTCCATGATAAAATGAAGCACATAGAGATCTGGTATCACTACAATTCGCGAAATGGTGCAGAAGGGAGTAGTAAAGCTCCAATATGTTGGAATAGATGAGTAGGTTGTAGATGTGTTGATTAAGCCTCTATCTCATGTGAAGTTTCAGTACTTCTAAGAAAATCTTGGTGTATTCTAAAAGGACCTCCCTTGAAAGGGGGAGTGATGCTGATGATACCATTGTATGCTAACCAACAATACGTAGTTCATTTAGGATTTTATATCCTTGGGGACTGATCATCCCTGGGAATATTTTGAAGGTCTGGTAAGGATGGTCTGCCAGAGTACTTGTGCAAGTATATGCGAGTTGTGGTTAGAAGTGGTAGCTCAGTTAGCATCTTATATCCTAGAGGATCTTATGATTCCTGGGTATATCCCAAAGTTTCGGTAAGGATGGTCTATCAGAGTACCACATGGTAGCTCAGTTAGGATTCTATATCCTAGGGAATCTTATAATTCTTAGGAAGATCCCAAAGGTCCAATAAGGATGGTCTGTCAAAGTACCATAAATATTTTGTTGATGCACCTGCCTCATTCTGTTGCCACATATTGATGTTTTTGTTCCAGCTTCATGATGTTGATGTTCCAACTTCATGTTGTTGATGTTATTGTTCCAACTTCATTGATGATGTTGATATTCCAACTTCATGTTGTTGATGATGATGATGTTTCTCTAGCTCCACGCTGCAAATGATGATGACATTCAATTTCTATTGATGTAGATGATGATAAAAACATGTGATGACCTATAGATATGACCGACAATGCTCCCGATGTTGATGAGGATGTCTCCTCCTCTTGATGTTGTATTGAGTCCGGTCAGTTGTTATTGATGTTGTCAGTAAAATACCCTTCTTTTTAAGGGGGAGTGTTGAAATATCGTAACTTTGAAGAATAGTATGCCTAAGAGGGAATGTTGAATAATATGATTATATTATATTTATTAATTAGGCCGTATTGTACCTTTGTAAAAGTGATCCCTTTTGTGCCTTGACAATTAAAATGTAAATTAAGAGGGAAAAATGGCAGGTCAACCCAAACCTAATATTAGGTCAGCCAGACCACTATTTATAAGAGAGGCTAATGTTGCATTTGGATACACAGACATCTAGCTCTATAGTGTGCAAGTCTTGGAGGAGAAACTGCTACAACTGGGGGTGACGTCAAGGAGGGTTTTGGTCTATCTCTTGGTATTTATTGGTTAAGTTGTGTGCTACTCTTCCTAGTGAAGGATTAGAGGAGGATCCTTTGTTCGTTATTTGGCCTATCTATATTGAGGAAGTTTTTTCTTGGTTTTCTTCCCCATGAGGGTTTCCCAGGATAATCTGTGTCTCTATCATTTCTTTGATTTCCTCTCTTTAAATGATCTTATTTATGCAGCTAATATGTTAAATGATTATAATAATAAAAAATAACCATAACTGCTATCTTTATAAGTAAAAACTTCAAAACTTCTCCCTTAACCAAATCATATTTTCTTGATCGTGTTATGCATCTAGAAACACAGGCTTCTCTTGTCTCAAAAAGTACTCCACCTTTAGAACATGATTCCTCAGCTAAATAAGACCAATTCCCCACCATGGAAACTATATAAATCATACTTGGAAGGAATTTGAACATCAATCGGGGGATAACTCAACAACAAAGAGATCACCTTGTGAAAGTGTTGCAAAATCACAACAATTCCTTTTCTTGAGATTACTCTAACATGAATAGAATCCATCATGACTTGTGCACACACCATATATACATTAAGGAATGATCTAAACCCATATTCTAGACCCAACTCCATATGAATCCAACATTGAGGGATATAGTAAAAGAAGAACTACAGAAATTGCTCACATCCAACTTTATCTATCCAATTGCAGATAGCCAATGGGTCTCCCCACTCGCCATTGTACCAAATAAGAATGGTAAATAGAGGATTTTTGTGGATTATCAAGAAATCAACAAGGCAACACACAAGGACCATTTTCCACTTCCATTCATTGACCAGGTCCTAGATACATTAGTAAGAAAGAAATACTTTTATTTCCTTGATGGATTCACTGGGTACAACCAGATTCATATCGTGTATGAGGATCAAGAAAATATAATGTTTACCTGTCCATGGGGAACATTTTCCTATCTTTTTCTTCCATTCGAGTTATGTGACACTCCTTCCACCTTTAAAATATCTTTAATTGGTTTTTTTATTTAATTCATGATTGTATGGAAATTTATATGGATGAATTTATGAAACATGGTGGCGAATTTGATGAAGCATTAGAAAATTTAGAAAAAATGTTCATAAGGTGTAAGGAATCTAACATTTCCCTTAGTAATGTGAAATGTGCAATCATTTTGACTAATGACATTGTATTGGGGCACTCTATCTCGTCTAGAGGAATCCAAGTGGATCTAACAAAAATCAAGCTAATAGTAAACTTGTCGACTCCACATTCAAAAAAAGAGGTACAAATCTTCTTAGGACATGTTGGTTACTACCATTGCTTTATTGAAAATTTCTGACAAATTGCTCATCCATTGTTTGTTTTTCTTAACAAAAATTATGAGTTTTTGTGAACAAAAAGTTTCCAGCATGCATTTGAGAGACTGAAATACAAAGTGTTTAAGGATCCTAATTGGTCCCTCCCATTTCATATATCTATAGATGCATCAAACACTGCTATTGGAGCTATTCTAGGGCAACTAGATGAGAATGATCCATACACAGTCTACTACATAAGAAAAAATCTCTTTCCAACAGAACTAAATTACAAGGTAACAAAGAAAAAAATTATTGCGATAATATATGCAATTCATATATTTTGGCATTACATCATAGGATATCCAATAGTATTTCACACTGACCATGCTTCCATAAAATACTTAATGAACAAAACTATTACTAATGGAAGGGTAACTAGGTGGTTATTTTTATTACAAGAATATGATAGAACCATCTTGAATAAACTAGGGAAGGATATTGTAGTGGAATATTTTCTTTCTAGACTCACATCTAACGAGAATAAGACACCTATAGAATATTATTTCCTTGATGCGCACCTATTTTTTGGTTTCTACTAACTCTCCTTGGTTCATAGATATCGCTAATTACTTGGTTTCATGTAGACTTCCACATCATTTATCTCGAAAGGAGTGCCAAAATATCATTAGACAAAGTTGTATATTCTCATGGATTGACGACTATCTCTTCTACATAGGATTAGATCTCAATATTAGAAGATGTATGTGATAAGACAAGATCTACAAGATTTTGAAAGCTTTCCATGATGGTCCATGTGGGGGAACTTTTCAAACAAGAGGATTGGATACAAGGTACTTCATCAAGGGTACTATTGTCCCACTATATTCAAGGATGCCAAGGAATATTTAAAGAGGTGAAATAGTTACCAACACATGGGAAGACTAGTGCAATCAGATGAGATGCTATTTCATCCACAATTTGTATAGGAGCCCTTAGATAAATGATCCCCCGATTTTGTGGAACCAATCAATCCTCCTTCCCACCATAAATCCTATGTCATAGTATGCACATATTATGTCACAAAGTGGATGGAATCCAAGGCATTCCCGGATGCGACACAACAAGAAGTAGTGGGATTTATTCATGAAGAAATTTTCACTAGGTTTGGGATACCTTGAGAAATCATTATTGACGGGAGGACTCAATTCACTTCAAGGTTCATCAAATACCTTATGGACATATACATGATCAAACACAAGGTTACTATACCATATCACCCATAGTCCAATGGGAAAGTAGAAGGGACAAACACAATTCTTGAGGCCATCATCACAACAATTCCATAATACACCTCAAGAACTCGACTAACAGACTCCCTAAATATTTATGGGCTTATCGAACAACATGGAGGACTATTACTGGATGCACCCCATATGAATTGGTGTATGGAAAAAGAGTACTATTGTCAATTGAAACGAAGATCCAAACACTTAGAACAATTATAAAACTTGGGATGGACTTATCTAAATCTAAGAAGCATGGACTTCTCTAGATCAATGAACTGGATGAACTTCGCCATGCTACGTTGCACCATACAACAGTAATACAACATCAAGGAGCTCGGTGGCATGGAAATTTCATCAAAAAGAAGAAATTTAAAGTTGGAGACTAGGACTTGTTATTTTACTCCAAGTTCAAGGATTTTAGAGGGAAGTTTCCAACTCATTGGCTTGATCCTTATGAGATTGATATTGTATATGAAAACATATCCATCAAACTTCATACCGTTGATGGAGAGAGAACTCCTATGGAAAAGTGACACGATATTTGGTTATATCATAGACTCCTATCCAAGGAATCATTTTTGAAGAGGATCACTAGTAGATGGTATGGAAATGACTTGGAGATTGTTAACAAGGGGGGAACCCCTACTAAATGATTCATTCCTGTTAAAGAAAAATTCCATGTATGAAAACCCTTAAGGGGATACCTGGGGGAATGTTTTGTGAAAATCATCCTATGTTGGTGCATGACATGTTATAAAAAAGAAGAAGAGCACTTCACATTTTCGTTATGGTTATGACAGGATCCTTCTAGTCATAAGTTTTTTTACTAATAAAGTATTTTAAGGATATGCAGAGAAAGAGAATGTTGTTGATGGAACTCCATTTTGTATCCCTGGTGTTGAAACTTTGGAATGATGTTGTTGTAACTCAGAATGTCAACATTGCAACTCTCCTACTGAAGTACTTAAAACCAATTCGGGTAAAGGCAATTCTTGTTGTCACACCATATCGAGATACAGTTCCAGACAACACGTTGTTGCTACTCTAGAGAACTATTGTTGCAACTCTAGAATGATATTACTACAAATCTGGAACATTGTTGAAACTTTGAGCACTGTTGTTGCAACTCTGCACATTGATGCAACTATGCACATTGCTACAACAATGAACACTATTGCAACTTGGGAGCACTGTTGTTGCAAATATGGGTTGGTGCTAAAAATTTCTATTCTAACCAGGATCCTAGTTGTCCCATGGGGCCAATACATAAACTCCATGAAGGTACGGGACATTAAAACCACATATGATAAGTCAGAATATACATCTCCTGAAATTATGTAATGAATAGGAATTGATTACCATTTCATGACTTGATTGCATCACTTGTCGCCTCGTCACACACTCTTAATCACCCAACCTATGACATAATTACCCCATCACACCATCATTCCCTTCCATAATTTTGAAATATCTACCCTCCAGACCATTCATTTTTTTTTGCAACCGCAATTTGCATGAACTAAGAGTAGGAAGAATGGGTGGGTCAACAAGCCACATGGAACCTAAAAAGGCGCTATTGTTGGAGGAATATGATAATATCGGGGAAATTTTTCGGCAAGGAAGCTAGATGGAATACTTACACAGGCTATGAGGGTATGGTGACAACCTGGCACTTGAATTTTCCATAAATTTCAAAGAAATCAAGACCAAAGTGGTAGGAACAGTGGTGCAAGTGACAGGGGAGGTGATGATTAAAGTAACCAGGATTTCTTAGATAGGGAAGCACTAGTATTGTTGATGGACATTGAAGCTTAAAAACCTATAACATTTCCTAGATCCATGAGAAGTTGTGGTCAAGAAGGAAACAAGGTTAAACATAACCTCACTACTGAGTCCATGGTAATACGTCGGTATGGTATTGTAGCGATACATCACTTGTGAAGGATGCTACGGGGTTGTATATCTACAACATTTTCAATTATTAGACCAAATTCGGTATGGAAGTATGGCTAATATGTCATTTTCCCTCTAGAAGGTGCTACAAACTATGGCCTCACTCGTAAAAAAATTTGTCCTCCCTAGGGAAGCTCTCTCATAGCATGGACTCATAAAACTCTTGGCTGAGCACGCACTGCACATGGAGGGAAGGGCATGGATCAAAGTGGAGAGAGCACCAAAAAATATTGTAGCCATGCCTAGAGAAGTCACATTTTCTACAACTCCACCATGAGACAACGATGCCGCAACTTTAGAGGTCATGGTTGCTTCAACTCTAGAGTTCATGGTTGTTGCAACTCTAGAGACCAAGGTTGTTGCAAATCCGAGAATTGTTGGCGTTGAAGAATAAACCCCCAAGGTTTTGTTGTAACTCCTCAGGGATATGAAGAAAGCCATGGGAGTGATATAGAGGTAACAAGGAGAAAACCCATAACTAGAGGACTGAGGAGGATGAAGAAAAGGCCAACATGTGTGCCTATCCAAAGGAAGAAGAGGGAAAGATACACTTTTAGTTCTACAACTCAAGAAAGGAAAAACCCTATTGTTAGACAAGAAATAGCAGGGGAGGAACATGATGAAAGAGCAGTTGCAACACAAGATAAGGACTATGTTTTCACTCAATAACCAACAAAGGAATGTCACCCTGTTGATACACAACAACCAACAGGAATGATGGGGGATGGTCAAATATTTTTCGGGCCTATTCTTGATGAGGAGATGGGTATAGAAAAAATTACTCTTTCACAAGAACCAACAAGGGAAGCTTTAGGAGAGGGCCTTGTTGCAATTCTAGAGGTCTACCTAGATGGAAAAGAAGTTGTAAATCAAGAAGAAAATGAGGCCACTGCTACCCAGAATTGGCCAATATCAGAAAATATAAAATAGTAAGTACCCCTTTTCTTGCACCTTTATATTTATCACTTTTGAGGAAGAATAAGACGCTTGAGAAGAAGAACATGAAGCTTCAAACCACTGCCAAATTGTTGGGACATGCACTAAAAAAGGAGAGGCATTTGGATAGGTTAGACTACCTTTCCCAGGAAGCAAGATTCATTGCTACATAACCATGAGAGGAAATTCACCCTGTTGTCACAGAAGAACCAGTAAGGGAAATTCATCATCCTGGTACACCAAAACTAGTAGGGGAGGCACACAATAAAAAAACAATAGCAGCACAAGAGAAGGACCTTGTTGTTACACAAGAACCATTGGGGGGGAATTAAGGAAAAGGAATTTCTGCAATTCTAGAATACTACCAAGATGAGGAAGGAGTTTCTACTCCTGAGGCGGGTAAAACTGACTATGGAATCAACAACCTCCAAGGGAGTCTCACCCTCTTAGAGTCAAAATAATTGTTTGGTTGCATGGGAGCATTTAAGGAATTCAGATAGAGGGACATGATGGGTGCTCAAATTGACATCTTTGTAGAAATTGTTAGCCCTGAGAGCCACCCTCATATTGTAAGAGGATAAGACTAGTACCCATCATAATGTTTGGTGGAAGTTGGTTTTATGAGTGGAGGTCAAATGGACATAGCTCAGTACAAGAACGTTTTAATATGGGAACTGGGATAACAATGCATAAGGAAATAAGGGCCTCATTAACTTCATTCAGTTGTTTAAGGTTCAAGGTGAGAAGAGGGAAGACTTAGTGAGAAATATGAACAAGTATTCCATGGGAATTCGGCTTTGAAGCAGCTTGGTGAAGAAAAACTCAGGCACAAGAGCACTCTTAAACTCGATTTTCAGACACTAAAATATGTCACAGTAGCATAATAATCAAACCTCCATTACCATGTCACTATAACAACTCGTCGTGATCCTTCATGCACAACAATTCACCATAAGGGGGGAATAAGATAACAAAGGGAAAGTACTGGAATAGGTCAGAGTAACATTATAATCAAACCTACATTACAATGCAACTACAACCCTCGATTAGATCCTCCTTTCTCGAGCGTTTCAGCATAGTTCACACAAGAAGATGAAAGAAGTTGACTTCTATTAATGCAAAAGTCTCAAGTCTCATACAAAACCAGAGAACAATTCTGTTATCAAAATATTACAAAATAGGGAGATTTTCTCAACCAGTTGACGACCATAACAAATTCTTACACTGATCTATTTATACTCAGATCCATTCACAACTGCTAGAAGTGTGATCTGATCTAGCCATCCTGTCTAAAGATTTCCACTTGTGTACCTTCTCTGTCAGACTGTGTGTGTATCTTCCTCAGGCTGACAAGTTTATCTCCTCGGCTAGGGCTTCCATGACTTCTATTTATGGAGTGAGATGAGGTTTCAACTACCGACAAGTGTCCATTAAATGATATGTCCTAGGGATGGAAACAAGGCCTGATAACTAGGGGGAAACCACTTGTTGTGATTAAGTATGACGCCTAATGAGCATGCGAATACAGAGTTATCTAAAGAAGTTTGGAACCATACCATTTTTTAGCCCAAAATGCACTGCCTTTCGCGACGTCACTCTCCCCAAAAAACTGCGATCTAGATTTTTGTCTGCTCAAATATTTTAACGTCTGAGCACGTTGCAGCCCCAAAATGGAGTGAATCCATTGGTCTAGTTGTGATATGAGATCTCGGAAGTCTCTCTATTTTAGAGCCACTGCTAAGTCTTTACCTTCCCGCCAACTTTAGAAATTATTTACTTATTCTTGGGGGAGGCGCCAATTTTGGTGCTAGGGAGCTTTGATGTTGAACAAGAATATTTCCAGGAGAATAAATTCTCAAAGTTGACGCGATGACCGGACGTTTTTTCACTGATTCTTTGTGAAATTAGGGTGACACATGTCACTTGGAAACAAGCAGATGATATGCCCCAAGGTGCTTGGACTGAGTGCCATGTGTCAGTGCCAGAGGGACAGGTGGTGAAAACACTGAAACTCTGCAGCAGAAACACTTCGAGAATTTTCAAACGAGGGAGTGAGAACGTCAAAGCTCCAAAGTCCAAAGAATATCTAACCCGCTAGATCTAGGAGAACACACAACAAAGATCCATGCACTATGCAGGAATGTGCTCCAAAGAAAACTAAGAGAGAGGAGCCAAAGCTCCTGAAACCCGAAATGGTGAAGCAAATCATGACTGTCCATTGGAGATGGATACGTGACAGAGATCCACATACTCAGGAGCAAGGGGATGGAGGACCATTGACCGAGAGTTGTCTGGAGCACCAAAGACATATGAAGCTGAAACCCTAATCATTGATGGTCTAGATGTGTGACAGAGATCTGTGCACTCTAGGAAAAGTACTTCAGAGGAAATCGAGAGGAGAAGTCCAAAAACTCCTGAAACCCGAGCTTCAAAGAAAATTGTGTCCGCCTATTGGAGGAGGACACGTGGTGCTTGATCTTTAATTCTAGGGCTTCTATATGGTAATAAGCCTCACACAACTTTATAATTTTGAATGCCTTAGGGCCGCTAATCTGAAATTCACAGGGGATCTCAGTCGTTGAAAACTGAACCTACCTGTTTTCTTGATTCGAGCCCACAATGAACCGCTTTGAGTGTTTTCACTCTATGCTCATGGATGATTCCTATGAAAACAAGGACTTGTATGACTTGTTGTAGGCTCAAGAAACAAAACGACCAGTCATTCGAGACAAAATGATGATGAGTGCTCGTCCTTCTTCAAGAAAAACATAAAAGATTTGGGTCGGGACTTGGTCAGGAAAGACACCAAGGAAGCCAGGTTGTCAACAAAGGGGGAGAATGACTTTATCAGTCAAAGGGAAAGATTCTAAGACTTGGTGGTGTGGAAGAGAGAAAGAGAGAGAGAGATGAGGCAAGGGTACATACTTGAGTATTAACAACAAACACATACGAACCTTGACAACTCCATGTGATAACATTAGCTCCAGAGGGGATGGCATGCTCCCTTTGAGCTGCCAAGAATGCGCAGTTTCGATGCCTTAGATTTTGGGTCATGGAGTCTCTTATTCAAAATAGAAATAAAAATGAAGTGGTAATTACAATGGTGGAAAGATGATCAAGACTTAAACAAAATACTTTTGCAAAAATTTCCCATTGACTGGGCCACCAAAAATGTTGGAATTCCAAGTTCTGCAACTTATAAGTGTTGTTTAAAAATACCTTAGAAATATTGAAGGGACTAATCCATAAGGCTTTGAATTTACCATGTTTTCCTTTGTCTTGCTTGGGGGCATCCCACCTGAGAACCAGACCCCCTAGTTGAAAATATTCCTTGCTTTCCCTTTTTTCGAAGGCTCGTTTTATTTTATGTTGATGATATTGCGCTTTATGAAGTAGTTTCTCCATGGTCTGTTGTACTTCTACCAACTGTTGTATCCCCCTGACCATATCATCGGGTTCTCCTTGGTTTTCTTGGAGGAAATTTTCCACAGACAAGGAAAGTTGAGTAGGAAAAATAGCTTCAACCCCATACACAAGTTGAAAAGGGGAAATTCCAGGTGACCTTTTGGTTGTAATCCTATCGGCCCATAATGTAAATTTCAGCTTTGAGTCCCATGATTTCTTGTTGTCTTATAACAATTTCTTGATGATATTTATGAGGATCTTGTTAGAGGAATCTTCTAAACCATTTCCTTATAAGCAGTAGGGGGTAGAATGGATTAATGTGATCCCATACTGCTTACAAAAATTGATTAATGGTTCAACTTTGAAGGAGGCGACATTGTTAGTAACAATCTTGCTTGAACAACCAAGTATGGACATGTTATCTTCAAGGAATCTAATTATTACCTTCTGGGAGGCACTCCTTGTAGGGATGGATTCTATCGATTTGGTAAAATAATCAGTGGCACTCAAAATCCACCTGTGTTGACTACTTGAGGATGGATGGATTTCTCCGATGAAGTCAAGACCCCACTGTTGAAAAGGTCCAGAAACCACCACAGGTTTCAAAGGAAAATATTTGAGTTGTTGCTTTCTAGAAAACTTTTGGATTTTGACACAAGCTCTAATCTTTGCACAAACATCAGTAAAAAGGTTGGGCCAAAAATACCCATCTCTAAGGATCTTATAAGCTGTGGTCCTCCAGAAATGATGTCCCCCACATAAGATGTAATGAAAATCATTCATATCTTTTTGGGCCTCCTGTGGGTTTACACATCTTAACAAAACTCCCAGAGGATCCTTCTAGTTCAAAACTTGATCAATGAGACAATATTTGATTTCTTTGAGTTTCATAGCTCTCACTTTGTTCTTGTCCAAACCATCAGGAGGCCACAACTTCTGTAGAAAATATATGATGTCCTTGTACCAGGTGCATTTTGCCTATAATGTCCCCCACCTCTTAGAGAGGTGATGAGGAGACTCAGTGGCCTGGGCACCCCCACTAGGTCATAGTCTCACACTGAAGGGGGGAAATTCAAGAAGTTAAAAGTTTAATTTTTTAAGTTGACTTAAGAAAGGAAAAGATAAAGGAGTAAAAGATAACTCAACAGAAGAATAGAAGATTAACCCTGCGAGTTAACCTAACTCAACAGAGAATTAGAAGG
>CBVK0100971272.1:0-10428 GCA_900067695.1 Picea abies | reverse complement strand
AATAAATTATCTAAGAGGGGTACCTTGGTGTAATAGCTCGTTGGAACCAAAATGAAGAGCTTTAAATGTTGGAGAGGATGAAAAGTGAGTTCCAGAACCCATAAATGCTTTAAAGTCAAATAAATCACTTTTTGGAGTAAAAGGGTTAATAAATTTTATAAAGTGATTTTACTAAAGATAAATTAAAAAGTCACTTGAGGGTAAAAAGGTAAAAGGGCCAGCAAAAAGGTGAAAGGGGAGATAAAAGAAGGATGAGAGTTCAATCTTTCATTATGTCGATGATTATTTTGATATTGGTTTGGGGAGATCTTGGAGCCTTTGGGGTTTGGAGTGAAACCCTTGTTTGGATTGGTTTCATGGTGAAGGATTCCACCCTAGATGATCAGGATTCGATGGTGAAAGATTCCACCCTAGACATTAGGAGGGGAGATCAGTAAGATCTTCCACTTGCATTCCATTGTTGATGAGATCTATTCATCTTTTGCAGCAGATTGGTTGGAGATATCACTCAGGTTTCTCACGAGTTTTCTTGATTGGAAGAGGAGTTTCAGATCTATAGAATTCGTGGCACTTGGAGGTTTTCCCACTCATTTTGCAGCTTGGTTTTTACGGTGACGTTTCCTAAGGAGGGTGCATTAGCCATCTTCAGTTCATGGAGGTTTGGTGGAGACAAATTCAGCCTCATATCAACAACTCGTGGGGGGATTTGCAATGGACATTTCACCCCTTTTGCAACTTGTAGGGTCTTCAAGGAGGCCACATCTTCATTTCTAGTTCATGTGGGGGGTTAGAGAGGGGATCAAACACTCTAACACAACTTGTGGGCTTCTAGAGGGAAGTTGTATAATCTTTTCAATAATGGAGCTGTCAGAAAGGGTCTATTTAAGTTGTAAGTCGTTGTTGTTAGTTACAACAAGATTCTTCATCAATTTGTGCACATTTTTGGTGGCCTAATAGGTCATAATTAATACATGTGACAGATATGTACTTGTTGGGTAATTGTTGTTAGCTACAGGTCAAATTGTAAGACCTTTCTTTTGGTGGTAGTTTATTGAAATAATATCAAATTTACAACTAATAAGAAGTGCTTATTTTTTGCATAAATGTACTAGTTGTTTTATGGTGTTAAATGCAATAAACCCTCCTTTTATATGCCACATCCACTGTGGTTGTGTTTGATATTGTTAAGAGAAGAAATCTGAACTTTGCTAAACATAAACCAACAACAATAAACTAATAAACTATCAATAGTCCAAGAGAGTTGTGAACTCTTTGACGAAAGTCATAACCCATAAATACACTTAGAAACACTACACCAACAATAAGAGGGTTTTATGTTGGTATTTGGACTTGTTTGTCGAGTATTTGACACAAGTCTTGAACCAACAACACACTCAAAACATAACAGAGGAGGGGTTATTATAGTGAGTTTGGGGTATATCATCAAAGTGTTTGATGGAAGTCCTAGATCAAAATTCACTAAGAACTTTACAACAATAAGTAAAAATTTATAACATCCATAAGGAGGGACATTTGACACTCTCTAAGACTAAGAGTATTCATCTTGCAAATCTAAAACACACCTCAAAGAAAAAATCAATAACAAATAAGTAAAACAACCCTTCATGGGTTCAACCACTCCTCTCAAGTGACTTAGGGTATCACATCAAACAACATGCGAATAGGTCAGTGCTACTCATAGGTGCAATTCAATTGACATATCCAACTCCCTCTTCATCAAGAGAGAAATGCTAGTCCAACTAGCTCTAATTCCATGTAGAAATTTCATGATTCTAAATTTTAAAGCAATTTTAAAAGAATTCACCTCTTATTGGAGGTTTCCTAAATCTATTCCTTGTGAATTTTCAATCTTATGGATGATTTGAAGTATTTATTTATAGTAGTGAAGAAAAATAAATACTTCACTTCCTTTCAGTCCAAATCATTGGCCAACTCAAGAGAAAAGATAACAAATACATGTACTTCAATGCCAATGAGTCATAGCCCTTGGGACACACTTTTCTAAGCAGATACTTATATAAAAATCCCCTTTTTATAACAATTTTTATAGTAAAAACATGCCCTCTTATCATCAAGTTACATGTTAAATCACTTAACAATTCCAACCTTATGTTATGTCAAATCAACATGAACAATACATGTTGGAAATTACCCAATCAAGAATATAACATGAGCCAAAAATCAAATTTGCAATTATATAATCTTGGACAAATGGAAACTTCATATATATATATATATATAAGAAATGAAGTACATGTACTTACCATAGCTTTATCATAAAGTCAATATAAGTCAAGCTCTCCAAATTTTGGCTAGGGAAAACCATGAAAACCCTATCCATCATCAAAGATGCACAAAAAGTTAGCATGAACACTGGCAAGTCCTCCCTAGTTTCAACACTTGTCTCCCACAAGTGTCCGATATATCTCTTTCTCTTCTACTCCTTGATCAAACATAACAAGTAGAACTAGGATTTCCACATGCCACAAAACTCGAGACTTCTTCTTTGACTTAACATACCCAACCACACATGTACATTGTTGGGGTAATGAGGTACTTCATTTTTTCTTTGTAGTAACCTTACATTTGTATCTATTAGCTCTTATATCAATTTTTGTCGCATGCCCAACCATTTAACTAGGTTGAATGCTTCATTCTTATAACTCTAATACTCAAATTTACTCATTGTTCTATTGTTAATGAATTGATAGTTGCAAGGACAATTATACATCCTTATGCATACAATTAGAACAACATTCAAGTCATAGATAAATTGTAGTAATTCAACATTTACACAATAAATCTATATACACTTATCTTCTGGGAATAATTCACCAACTGGATGCAGAAAATGAACATTCCACCCAACCATAGGCTCTGTTGCACTCAATCTTTCTACAACAGACCATCCTCGAGTTGAGACTATAAGTCCATAAGAAAGGAACACTTACAATTGGCTCTAGTCCTCTTACATAGCCCATTTCCCAAAATTTACAGTATGTTCACTCTTACTACAATCCCGATACACCAACTCTCTTTCCTCTTCAACCTGCATAACCCAAGGAATGAAATCCCCTTCTCTATCATGTAGTCCCACAAGTTATTCCACTTCCTTATAGGGATCCAATACAAACTAGCTAGGAAATCTCATGACTAGGAACTTCAAGGATTCTCATTTGTAATTACTTTGTCTCAATGGCATCTATTTCCTTTGCACATGCCCACAATTTCCTTCATGAGTGGATGGGAATCAATACCCATAATTTCATTACAACATACACACAATCACATATCCCACACACAGGGTCTGAAATAACTTCCTACCCCCCAAGAAGAATCATAGAATAATTCCCCTTTGCATGCCTCTAAACTTTGGCATATATTTGCATCTTGATAATGCACCACATGGCTTCCTAAGAAGCTCGTGTATCTCACTTGGAAACTAGTCCCAAGGTTAACATGACATGGGATGTCATAAAGAAAAATACACAGGCTTAGGAATAAATATTATTAGTTGGCTTTGGTCCCATTTGAGCCCCCCAAGCCCCCTTTCCTTCTTATCTTGTGAAATCATAGCCCCCCATGTTCTTGTCCTTCCTCATGTGCAACTAGTTATGTTTGTTTTTATTATTATCAATGTACAATTGCATATTACATCATATGACCCTCAACCATTCATTATATACATATTTACATTGTTAATCTAGGGAATTGAAGGTATTACATTCCCCTCCCTTAGGATTTTGCAAAATCCTTGGTGTACATTACCATGTATACATATACGTTTCTATTTGGGGGATCCAACTAGGGGTATTACATTCCCCTCCTCCTAAATTTTGCACCGTCCTCAGTGCACATCAACATTATATACAATAATTTTACATCAAAAATGTTATAACCAATGTGGATATTCCTTCCACATTGTATCCTCGGTCTTCCATGTCACTTCTTCAAGCTATAGTGCATCTATTGGACCTTTATTCTAAGCACCATGATATTCATGTCCCATATACTCTTTGGCTATAGCTAGTATTGGATTCTTTTTCCCTTCGAATAACACCATCCTTGATATTCTTCTTTCTAGGTACTCATCTCATGTCTTCATTCTTCAATTGTTCCTTTAACAACCATCAAGAAAACATACATATTATAGCGATTGTCATACAACAATTATCTTATTTACAAGAGTTCCCAACTCCATACTGTAAGCATGTATTAAAAAATAAATATGCAAAATTAATTCAATACTTATATGTATGTCTATTTCTCTACTTCATAAGGCTGTCATAGGAAAGAACTTAACTCATTGTTCTATCTGACACATCCTTCTTGATTTCAACCATCATGCCACATGCATTTTTTTGCAACAATTTCGTTCATGTAAGTTGCCTCTTCCTTACCACGCTCACCCCTCTAGGCTCAGGAATCCCCTTCTCTGCCAAACACTCCCTCGAGCAATCCATCTTGCAAAGGTTTTCACGTGCAAGGATATCACCAATCATACAATTAAAGGGATCCCACAACCACAATTAAAGGGATCCACTTCAACATCTATGCAACATAAGCACACCAAATGCATACTTGCATGGTTACCACCAATTTATTTGATGCTACCTGATGAATTGGTGTCTATTAAAATCTCATATGCTCCTTCACCAACCTCTTGATCACATTCTATTATTCTCATATTTTCTTTATATGGCCGACCATCATATACAACAACATCATCAACATCCTCATCCATGTTGTCAACCATTTCTTGGTTACATAATCTAACATTAGCCACATTTAACCATCATAACATCTTTATTTCCATATATAACAATATACTACTTTTAGTCTATAAGCCCTCAAGGATGTCAATAATAGTAAAGCAATGTTATGAGGAGAATGTTCCCCGGAACCTGAGATTAATACTTTGTCAAGTGTCCATTCTTAATGACATTGATGGCATATCATGCCCAAGAGTCTTCGACTGGAACTGGAAACTGCAACTGTCACAAGGTAAGGTCCATCCAAATGTGGATATGTGTTGATGTCAAACATCAAGGAGGAAAATGGAAGTAGAGAGCAACGATGAGTCTCTATTCCATTCAGGGTTCATCATTATTATGGGTAATGAGAATCGAGATACCACAACATTCTTGGAAAAGTGTGAGTTGGTGTTGACATGAATTAAGACACGACTCGAAAGGATGAAGTGTCCTTTGAAATCAATTGACGATGGACTAGATACCAACCTGTAAATGAGGGTAGATACTGATAATTATGGAAAAGGTCGTAAACTTACTATATTTTGTGAAGCTTTGAGATAACCTTGTGTAAGAAGAGATTAGGTTGAAGGTCTGTTTAGCACAACAAAATGAAGTGGAAGAAGTAGCCTTTGTTGGGAAGATGAAGAAAGGGAACAATAAGAGTAAGAAGGAAGATCCAAGTACGAAAAAGAAAAACTCTAGTAAGGTGAAATGTTCTATGATGACCATGGCCTCTAAGAAAGGCCACTATATTGGAGATAATTTCTTCTTGCTAGATAATCCAACCATATTCACCTCTAGACTTGGGCAATCAATTCCAAATGGTTTTTATGTACACAATACAACTCTAATTTTGAAGGTGTGAAACATTCACAATGATACATGTTCTATCCTTGCACATCTCCTGAACACCCCATGATAAAGTGAACCAAATAGGTTGGTGCTCTAACATAGTGGTTGTCCCATCTACACAAACCAACCTTCCACCTGAGAGGTCAAAGTAAAAGTATTGGTGGTTGGAAAGCATAATTTCGTCAAGCCTTCAAGGAATCCTTTGCAACCATTCCAAAAATTATTCCATGTAAACCAAAACTCCACATGCTCATGGTGTCAAAATATGTTGGGATCACAAAACCCTAGTCGGGTCTTTAGAGTTACATAGACTTCTTTCTCTCTAAGGGAATTTCACACCATCAAGGCACCTTCCTTGTCCTCTTGATTTTGCACCACAATAAAATTTCCACAAACTAGCAATGAAGCCTTTGGTAATTCATCAACCATCCATTTCTAAAAGGTTTCTCTCTTAATTGCATCATTGGAAACATATAGGTTGACCAACCCCAACAATTAACCACCTAAACTCCTAAGTACCTGAAGTGGACTTTGAGGAGGGTCCATGCCCCACCCAATTGCAACATAAGCTAATTGAGAAGACACGAGGGTGGTAACTCCACCCCTCCCATCATCATGACTAGAAAAACAATAAGTAGCTTCTTACCAAATAATATATAAGGTCGTACTTAATAGAAACCCAGTAATTTAAACTTCTTGCAAACACAAAATGTTCACTCCACAAATCAAATTCTTTATACGTTAGAGTACATGTTTTTTTGGGAAGATTAATTAGACATTAGACATTTCATAAGCTAACTTTCACTGGGATCTTGCAATGTCATGCATCTCTTCTACTTGGTTCTCCTTAAGGCCTTCAAGAGCAGAAGGGTTTGAAATGTTTGTAACATACTATGGGACAAGCAAGTTGTCCAAAGTAACGAGCCTTGGTCTCTTTTACTAGCTATTAGCAAAATCGTCTGCCTAACGATTAAGCAACGAAAGTAGGGAATGTGCCCTATAACCTCCTTCTCACATGGTAGGCATCGAGCCTTGGCGCATCACTCACTTGTCAACCAAATGGCCCCGAGACCTACAAGGTCCAACTACTTCTACAATCTTTTGTGCTAGGGCCTTTCGAGTCTTGTTGTCCTTGTTGCAATACATTATGTGAGTCTATCCATCTTCAATAATATTATTGGCTTGAGACCCTATTCATGCTTGAGGCAATGGAGTGGTTGGGGCCACTACAGAGTTAGACTATGCCATTAATAAAGAATCACATACATGATAGTCTACTATTCGTGCTTGAGGCAATGAAGTGGTTGGGGTCACTACAGAGTTAGACTATGCCATTAATAGAGAATCACATACATGATAATCTAGGTGTAAACACATGAAATAGGTATTTACCAATTTGATATATCTAAAAGGGTGCCTTGTTAATTTATCTCTTATCCTTATAAGTTGAGACAAACCCTACATTGAACCCTAAGGTTAAATAAATGCTTAGGCTCATGATAGAGAAAACAACCAAATAAGGGTTGAGATTTCCTTTTGAAAAAATTAAAATTGCATTGGGAGACCATGATACTCAAACTAAATTGGGCATAACAATTCTGTTATAAAACATTTAATATTATATGTTTTTTCATTTTATTTAATAAATTAAATGTGTTTTAATCTTATTTTGCTGGAAAATTTGGGCTTCGAATGGATTAGTAGTAACCAAAATTGCCCCACCAGTATATCCACTATTAAACGAACTTAATTCGTAAAGGTTTTTTATCATTAGTATCTCATACTAATTATAAACACGTTTGTGGCGGGAGTGGGGATCGAAACTGGTCTTGGGGATTTTTAAGGTAAAATTGAAGCAGGGTTCATTTGCATCGACACAGTCTATTGCCTGGCTAGAGTTTCGGGGATGTGGAAGAGAACACGGTCGGTAGGCGTGCAGAGATTTCTCAGCAAGGTATTTCTCTCTTTAATTCTAATGGCAATATAGATGGAACTGAATAATTCACATCAGCAACCTCTGATTATGTAACTGTTTGTAGACTAATTTTTGTTTGCAATTTTAGTGTTCAGCAAGTTTAGCGAATTCATGTTGAACACGATGAAGTAATTCAATCATTTAAATTGATTTTACTATAGAATTACGAGTTTTCCATTGGATTTTACTGGAATTTTAAAACTGTCCTTTAGAGAATTTATAGTTTCTATTATATATTTCATGTGCAGGGCTAGGGTTCAGCAGCCTCTGGAAGGCACTGCAGTTTCGAATTCTATCCATTTCCTTTCGCTTGAAAATTAAGGATATTCACAGTGAATACTGCAAGGAATTCGAGTTTGCCTTTATTCAGGGTTTTTACTATTGCTCGTGATAGCAGAACTACAATCGATCAATTGCGTAGAAGGCGACAGAGGGTTTATTACGAGTTAACATTGAAATCTGAACGTAATCAGCATATTTGAAATCGGAGTGATAAAGGTATTATAATGGCGGATAAACCGCCCAAAGGTAGAACAGCTCGCACAAGAACAGCTGTTAAAGCACCACAACCAGCAGCAGCAGCTGCAGCCGCGTCCAATGAGCCCACTGTATTGGATGCCGAAGCATTTACTCATGGCGGCGTTCCCAAGGTTCGATATCGCCACCTTTCTCACTTCTCAATTATCTTTCCACTATGAATGAAGAAACCGTACCTGTATTGGAGATAATTTACTAGGTTTTGATTCTAAAATAAGAATCTAGGGTTTGATTTCTCCTGTTGTTGCTGCTATTCTTTGTGTAGGGACAACATTACAATGCCCCGTGGTTTGCGCTGCTGAATATGGCATCCATGTATGGCTGTAGTTATAAAATAAGCACTGGTGTTTATAAAGGAGAAAATCTAACTGTGGAGAAACTTAAAACTACTCTAAACACCATGATTTTAAAAAAGGTTTGAAAAATATGGAAACAATTTCAAATATTGAAAATGAACCTGCAAAACCGAGAAACTTAAAACTATGATAAACACCACGATTTCACAAAAAGTTCAGAAAATATGGCAATGATTTCAAAAACTGAAAATGAACCTGCAAAACCCTAGATACCTAAGAGCATAAAAGGAAGAGAACCTCTCTTTCCATAAAAGATCCGATGCTGCGGCACTTAGATATTCTTGAACTTTGTGCAGTTCATAAATTCATGGAAATCTGTATGTATTTTACTTTTTTTTTAGCTGTTTTGTAAATGCTTTCTTTAAACCTATGTTGCACGTAATTCTGGAATGCAGGAACGTCCAGAACGTGGGTTTGGGGTGTCTGGTATAGCTATAAGCTTTGACCAAATTTGAAGGAAACAACAATATTATATATTTAAAAGAGTCAAACCAAAAAGAGAAAATGAGGGAAATTAAAAAAATTGAAATAGAACATAATTTAATAACTTACGCACACCAACTAAATAATCATTTTTCCATTCATTGTTCAATGAACATTGATCACTGTTACACCATCCATGATTTAATGAGAAACTAAGAACATACAGTTTGACACGGTTAAAATAGACTTCCGCCGCATTAAACACAACTTGCAACGAGTAAAGGGGAAATAAGTGATAGAATGAGAAAAGGTGGCCTATATTGATAAACAATAAACAGAAATAGAATTTTTCAAAGATTTTGAAGGCAATTCAGAGAAGTAACTGGAATTTTTCACATTGAATAAGTTCAATCAAACCAATGAAAAGGAAGATACCGAAGAGGATGAAGATGATGACAACCGCTACAGTTCTCCCAGCTACTCAGAATGGTTCTGGTCTCTCCTGGAGCTCATCTTAGGATTGCTCTGCTTTTTTGTTTAGAGATTTTTAGGCTCTGTTTTTCTATAAGGATAGTTGTACTTTCGTTCTGTTACTGACTGTTTAGCAATAACCAGAAGTAGTTTAACCAACAGATTTTTTTATCATACTCTTCGCAAGGATTATAAAGTGGGCTTACATACAGATATAGCAGAGGTAATGTACTATCATATCCCAAAGGAGAAAGAAGTTACACCAATCAACAAGACGGAGGAATAAAGTATTGTCTTAAAATAGCAAGGAACAACATATTAAAATAGCAAGGAACAACATATAAAAGCATGGCCAGCCTGGAGATGCATGAACTCTTCAGATAATCCTGAAAAGAGCTAACCATAGATCCCTGCACTGGGAGAAACCTATCACTCAGAGTTGGTCGGGATGATGTGAGATTGGTCATGTTCAACAGTGTCGTGGTAAGTTTTAAGTAATAAACATGGTCTTTTATATTTGTATTTCAGATGTGAAAAACCCAAATCTATTCATTGAAAATCTAAGAACACACTTCCAAAGAAAAATGCCAATGTTGTAAAAAAAGAGCAAGGGCATTTGAGGCTGCTCATGTAGAAGGTTGCAAAGAGAACGGAGGAGGAGTAGCACTCCCATCAGCTCAGTGTTGGAATTGGGCACTGGATTTAACTCTATTTAGATTCTAGCCCCTGTCTGCATGCAAGCTTCCTTCCAGGAATGCTCATGCGAACATGTGGAATTATGCGAACATGCTGCAATTTGCATGAGATCCTTTGTCATGCAATGGATACATGGAATGCATAGATGCAGACAATGGTTAATGTAAATTAAATTAAAAAAAACAATTTTTTAGATTGATAAATAAGGGTCTCATACATTAAAACTACTTAACCCAATCAAAAATTAATTTCATTAAAATTAAAAAATTAAAAATATATTTTTTAATATTTCGTAAAAGAAGTTTAATAGAATATATAAGAAAACATTAGCTAAAATATAAAA
>CBVK0100971269.1:0-35454 GCA_900067695.1 Picea abies | reverse complement strand
CATAGGGATGGAATAAGACTTGCTATAATACCACTTGTGCCATACCTTGCAGTGGTCCTATTGTGTGATACAGTTGGAATAATAATTGGAGCACATACTCCATTCATAGTGTGAAAAAAATCCCCTTACATCAAAGAGAGAAGAGAACTTGTTGCTCATCCATTCTAGTTTTAGACTACTCTCATGTAAATATCCTCGCTACATAGAGGGGATTTGTAAGGAATGGGATGTGAGTCCTAGTTTTGAGGAGTCTAGTGGAGATGGCGTCTTAAGCTTGACCATTGATGTTGATCCACCACCATCTAATGATGATGAATGGGAAAGCAATCAATTCCTTCAACAACTTTTGGTTGATGATGACCATGATCAAAGAAATGAGGACCTAGCCTCTTTATATAATGATTATGATGGCTAGCATTCTCTTCATTAATGTTTGTAGTACATGCACTTTTTTATTTTCAATTTTGTATAATTAGGATTTATCTTACATGCACCCAAACTACCCTATTTCTGGAGTTCTTTACACCCAAACTACACTATTTATAGAGTTTTGTACATGACATGGAGCTAGAGACTCCTGAAAATCTTGTTTCTTGCTAACTTTGTAATTTGTAAGTGACGGGTGGTTTTTTTAGAAAAAACTTTTGTGTGGTGTACTTGATTAGCTATATGAGCGAATGCATCTCCAATGTCTTTTATGTTCTTGCCTTAATCTTTAGCACTTCATGAAATATATCAGAATTGTTTGATGATGAAACCATTTTACTAATTAGAGAAAGAAAGTATACATCTTAGGTAAAGATCCAACCTTATCTAGTCTCTACCTCATGTTTATGTACATGACGACCCTTAAACATAATTGATTTTTCTTCAATGAGTAGCATGTTTTTTTATCTCCTTATTAAAAACAACCAATGCATCTACCACTAATTATGACAAATCTCCACTAATTGTGTAATGATGCAACCTTATATATATATATATATATGATAATTAAGTAAAATGAATTCTTTATAGTATTTGAAGCATACAGATCTTGATATTATATTCCAAATGTATGAAAAAAAAAATATGATGGATAAAAACACTTAAGTATACCTTTGTTTTTACGACAAAATGTATTATTTCATTTTTAAATGAATTAATATAATTTACAAATTTTGTTGTTCTATGAATTTATATTTTTCAAATTTGACTAAATATCTATTTAATGTTATTAAAATTGCAATATTTTCTAGCTAAGTAGATATCTAGCTTGTACTAAGTCCTTTATTAAAAATAAATTTAATTGAAAATGTAATATTTTATTAAACACTTTTTTTTAATATAAATTATGAACTTAATTTATTATTCTTAATTGAAATACAATTTTTCTGAAAATTTTGGAAAAGTGACATGATTATATACTCTTCTCACTGAAATTAGAACTAACCCTTCAAATTTTATCACCATAGGTATAGGTACCATTAGATGAAAATATTTAAAAGGAGACCCAAGAATCACAACATACTGACTAGACCGAGATGTTAAAAGCCCTTTCGGCAATAAATCTTACAAAATGGAGGTGAAATAATTGTAAAGAGCAATGGAGCTGCAAATACATAACAAAGGAGCGCTAACTCTGATATAAATAACAATCTGTATGGCATGATAGAGATACTCCTCACCTTTCTATTTTTCAAAACCCTGTTTTGAAAAATGTATGTAGATTAAGTCGATTACCTCTTCCATTCACACAGCTAACTCTATCTCTCTGACCCGCCATAAACTATGAGCACCAAAACTGCACGCTGCACGCTGCTTTCTCCCTAGGAGAGGTTGTCCCCGATATGTCATCCAGGAAGTGGGCCGTGCCCGATTACCAAGCTTCTCGCAGAATAGATTACGTGTTGGAACGGACAAACTATATCGGAGAAATGTATTTGCATAGTGATTACCAGATAGGGTGGTTAACACAAATGACAGATGACGCGTTCTTTGTTAAACAAAGTAATGGATTACATTATTTATGCTGCAAGCATTTACGTCTTCCGCACTTCAGAATACCAGATGGGCAGGCCGATTATTAGCTGTGCCCACTCTACTTTTCCGATCGCATTGTTATGTGCAGGGAAGGAAAAATAACCTACCCCTGGCAGACTTAACATCGCTCTATTATCGGCTTTCGATTCCCCATTCTACACTGCAAAGATTGCGGCCTCCACCCGCAGATGATCGTGAATAAGAGAAGTAAAAAATTTGGAAATAAGACAGAGATTAGATATCATCCATACATACCCATGAACGTTGGAGGCTTTTGGGAATGACCATTTTGATATTACTTCGTTTCTCAAGCAGAGCGGCCACTCTCGCCATGTGGGCAACTGTATGATGAATGTCGCAGCCATCCTAAGGCTCATAGATGCCGAATGATGAATGTCGCAGCCATGCTTTGCTGTGGCTGATTAGAGGAGGAGGAGGAGATCATTTTGCTCGGTTGACATGAGTAAGCACGCTAGAGAAAACGGGAGATATCGGACCCAATAAGGCAATGAAAGGAGGATTCCTTCCACGCGTTTAAAGCATCCGTTCCATTATGGAATGTAACACATAGTCGCCATATCCAACACAAGGTTTCGTCCAACATCTGAAACCATCTACCACTATGTGGCTTGCTTGTTTCAGCAAATTCCAATTTGAGAGACATTAATTTCTTGGAGAAGTATGAAGTATGAGACAACATGCTTAGCGTTCCACGCAGATATGTCGATAGCTTGCCTGAGAAGCAAGTCCATCCAGTCAAGATTATCATATATAATACCCCTTTCTAAAAAGATGGGTAGAAGATTACCATGTATCACGCTCCTTTCTAATAAAAATGCATAGAGAATCTAAAGGCTACGGCTCTACTCCCCACGTTTATTGGCAACAGATGCGTAAGAGTTCAGACATTTTCTTCGCCACGTTTATTGGGAACGGATGCTTAAGAGTTCAGACATTTTCCAAACGCCTTTAGGAAGCGATTGTCATTATTCATCGTGTTTTATTTGTGTTACTTAAATCCACCACTTATACATAACATAGTGTTCCAATTATGGTGTGGCGAAAATGAATGAGAATCGTTACCGTCTTCATCGTATAATTCAAATAATCATGTGTTGCAAAGCGTTTACTCCCAATGGACTGTAAAGGAAAAATCAATTAAATGCCATATATGGCTGAGAGAAGATGCAAGAGGTTCTACAAAAGTATATTAGATAAAGAATAAAACACCATGTTTGATCCCCGGATGGGGTGTTAGTGCAGGACATGTGCCGTGAGGATGGGAATGGAGATTGTCAACGCGACAACAGCCATGTGATCAGCGCATGCCCCTCCCCACCTCTCATACCATGAATTTAAACTCAATTCATTGCTACAAGAGCGCCATTAATGCTTTTAGTGGGGTCTGTTTTGGTCTCTCATCCGATCGATGGATCCACTATTACTCTGGTCACCTCTACGCGTGTGTGTCCTCCCCACTCAGTGGTATTCATACCATGAAGCTCAACAACATCTCCGCCATTTTTATCCTGTCTTGCCAGAGCCATCCCGCGGTCTAGGCCCTTCTCTGGTGCTTATCGACCATTCTCGCCATTTCATTGTGCCTGCGTATCTTTGCTCTCTTCCGACCATGCCAAGACTGTGTGGAGAGTCCAAGTGCGGTTCGACTTGGCACCAAAATCGATTGCGTTTGGAAATTTGACCCCCACCTACCCCTTCACCCTCGCATAGCTCATCACCTTCCTCCCCAACCTCCTCGGAGCAATCCGCTCATAGTCTCAGTGGTCTTCTACCTCTCTCCTCACCCTATGCATGTAGAGTTGAATGGTTCGACCTCCTCGAGAACTCATTGGGCTTCAACCCACGGTCTATACTAGACTTGGCCTCCTCTTCACAACCTGCCCTGGTCGTCCCTCCCAATTCACCCGCAAACTCAGCTCCTGCGCATTCGCCAATGCAATCTCCATCGATCCAATCTCCATGCGAAGGTTTCTTCGGTTTCCTTGATAACCATCCAGAACAGGCCCACTCCTGCTCAAACTGCGCATCCTATGCCAAATTCCAAGACGGCCTTGAAATTCTGCAAGATTTGGTGTTCAAGGTTCGAAAAAAGGTGGACGACCTACGCTTTCGCCTGGAAGTCCTAGACAGAAAGGGAACACAAATCCTGTAGATCCTCTCCTCTTTGCACGGTTCTTGCCACCCATTAGAAGCAACACCAAACGCACTAGTGGAATCAGAGGTGATACTCGTCCCATCCCTGCAAAGGTCTCTAGTGGACGAAGTGACACCAGACTTGGCTCCAGTGCTCTAGGCACCCACCTTGGATACAACGCCACGCAACACATCCACAAAATGAGTTGCACAGGTGTGAGACTGCTTGGCCTGTTGGTTGTTTTTTTTATATTTTTCCACGTTTCTTTTCAGTTAAAATTTGTTATGATTGTCTTATGTCGGACCTAGAGGGTCTAGAAGCCTCGGTGAATCGGTTTCCCCATGCGGCGATTCCACTCGAGCCGCTTAATTATGCTAGATGACTGATTTTCTAAAACAATGGTTTTGAACTTGAAAGCTCGTTGAATTGGTTTCCCCACGGAGCAATTCAGTAACTACAGTGCTTGGCTAGACATGGTAATGCTATAATTTTTTATTTTGAAAATATTTTTATAGAATACTTACTTATAAAAAAAAATACCGTATTTGATATTAAATATTAAATAAAAGAATTCTTATTAATATTAAGTATTAAATAAAATAATTCTTACTTAATCATTATTTGAAAAGAGAGGTTCTGCAAGTATATTAGATATAGAATAAAAAAGCATGGTTGATATTAAGTATTAAATAAAATAATTTTTATCTAATCATTATTTGAAGAGAGTAGTTAAAATTTAGATTAACCATTATGATTTTTTGATAGAATTGATATTATATTAATTTTAAAATATTTTAAGATATATGTATTTATAAATCTTGTAATACATTAAAAAAAATAAGATTAACCTTATTCATTTAACCTATTATATTTATAATATAAAATAATTTATTGAATTTAATTATTTTGAAATATTTATTAATTTAAAAATGAATTTGAATATAATATTTTTCTTTTTAAATTAATACACAATTAATCTTATTAAAAAATTATAATTTAATTACTATTTCAAATTTATTTACAAATATAAGTAATATATAACTAATTTGTTTATTTTGTGTTTTTTCTTGTATAAATTTATATCAAATATTTTTTTAACTTATTAGGAAAATTACAATGAAATTACTCATCCACAAATTATTTAGGTTATAATTTATAGTGCACCATTCACTCTTTTAAATATAATGATCACTATTTATCGACTAGCATATAGTATTAGAGTAATTTTCAATTTTTGAAAATATAAGTTTGTGTACAATTATGTTTTATTAATGTATTTATTTTCATTAAAATCTACTTATTATTTAGGTTATTTTGTTTTTTTCTTATATAAATTTATATCAAATATTTTTTTTAACTTATTGGGAAAATTACAATGAAATTAGTCATCCACAAATTATTTAGGTTATAATTTATAGTGCACCATTCACTCTTTTAAATACACTATTTATCCACTAGCATATAGTATTAGAGTAATTTGAAATTTTAAAAAATATAAGTTTGTGTACAATTATTTTTTATTAATTTATTTTTTTCATTAAAATGTACTTATTATTTAGGTGATTATTATTTAGGTGATACTTATTATTTAGGTGATGTAGTGCACAATTCACTCTCGATTATTTATTCACTATTACATAGTTTTAGAGTAATTTCAAACTTTTAATAATATAAATCTGTTATTTTTCTATCACTATTTAGTAACATAGTTTTGTAATATTTTTAAATTTAAAGATATATGATTCCAATAAAAGGTTTGCATAGTACAATTCATTATGTTAAATTAATAATGATTAATTTATTATATATTGCATAATTTCATTTAAATTTAGAAATATATGTTTCTATGTGCAATTTACTTTTTAAAATATAATAATGATTTATTTTTCTTTTTATTATTAAATTACATCTTTATGGTAACTTCTAATATAAAAATGTATTATTCCAATAAGTTGTAGGATGTAATTAAAATATGATAATAATGAATTTGGTTAGTTTATTCCTTTATTATTAAATCATATATTAATCTCGTAATCTCATTTATTAATATTAATATTAATAAAAAAAAATGTTAAATATTTTATGTTTAGATGGTTCTCTTCTCCAAAGAGGGTTTAGATGGTGCAATATAGAAGGAAAAAACTAGAATGTAAATGAAATAGAAAGGAAAGGTCACGAAGGCTTTGGGCATTTGTTTACCTCCAAGATTTAGCTTGCATTAAATTCTCCATATGGGCAAGTCCCCTTTAGGCTATCGTTTCCCCCTAATAAGTTCTTCCCGTTTTCTTCATTTCTCGAGCATACAAAAAATATATATGGTGTGAAAAGTGTTGGAGAGACATGGTGAACTAATGAAGAATGCCTCTAGCATAAAAAATAGTTTAGCACTCCAACATGAATGTATGTTTGTATGATTTGAATGAACATATATTTTAATTGGATGAAGGTTGTTTATACACCAATGGATAGTAGAGTGCATTTATTGTAGAGGAAGTGAACTCAAATTATACAAACAAGCAACAAACCAAATATAAAGATATTAAATTAATTTATGCAAAAGATTTATATTAAAAAACTGAATAGGTCATAGGCCCAGTATTTATGGATCATTTTATACCATGAACAGTTGGAGAGAACAGGCATGGTAAACACATACAATTAGTACCAAAGTAATGGACAAACATTGCTTCCATTCCTACAGAAAAGTAGATAACCAACAAGGGTGGGGAGTGTTCATGAGGAACATGACAGAGAAATACCCTGAGGTTAGATTTGATGAGTTGCAGAAGATCATTATGACATTGATATAATTAGTGACACAACAATTAGTGAAGAAATATAGGGAGGCAAATTCAGTACAAGCTAAGCATGAAGAAGATAAGGCACATCAACAAGATCCCACTTACAATGATTCACTTAAAACCTATTCATTTTCTTCAACTTCCCATATTCTTTTCAAAGTTGAATAACAACTTGAGATACCCATGTATGATGGAAAAATTAGTGTTAAAATATTGGATAGTTGGTTGAAACAATTGGAAGTTTACTTTGGTCTTTATCAAATTTAAGAAACACAATAAATTTTATTTTCCCACCTGAAGATGACTGAACATTCTCTATTATGGTGGGAGAGTTGTGTGGATGCACTTAGGATACCAAACAATCCAATGGTTATGAAATGAGAGGAATTCAAAGAATTATTCAAGTCACAATTCTATCCCAATAGCTACAAACAACATAAACTCGTGAATTTGCAGTACCTTTGGGAAGAGTAGGGACAAGGAGTGCAAGAATACACTTTTCAATTTATGAGGTAGGGCATCATGTTGGGTATATCTTTCAAAGAGTTTGGACTGATGGTGAAGTACCTTGTAGGAATTTTCATCCATATATGAAGACAATTGTAGCTTTATGGTGTGAAAAACATAGACTAGACAAGTAAGAAGGCTATCTATATTGGTTTACATTCTAATAAAGCACATGATCCAAGAAGAAACGATGAACAAAAGAGACAAGAAGATGGTAGATACATCTGAAAAAAGGAGGGATCCCAATAGTCATTGCAAACATTGTGATGTGGATGGGAACATGAGCTATAAGTGTTACAAACTTCATTGAAAATTACATCCAAAGTGACAAAAGTCTAAGGGGAAAGCAAAGGAAACCACCCATAAAAAATGATTGGTAGAAATCACCTCTGATATGGGTAAAGTCATAGTTTTCACCACATCGCAACAATCAAAGGTGATTGGATATTAACATGCACTATACTGAATCAAAGTTTAGGTGAAGAAATCGAAAGTAAATGCTCAGTTTTACAATTGTTCTTTATGTAATTTGGTTTACTGGTCTATAAACCTATGACCTAGTGCAACCAGGTTCACTAGTTTGGTTGCAAGGGAAAGCTATTATGAGAATTACTAAGAGATGTAAAATCAATTTTTCCATTAGTGCAAGCTATATTGATGAAGTAGAATGTGAATTTTCACCATTAGATGCATGTGGAGTGACTTTGGTATCTTGTACATGTGGGATAGGGATGAAACCTTCTACAAGCGAGAAAACAAGTATAGTTTGATTAAGAATGGAAAGGTCTAACTTGTCAAAGAACACCCTGAGAGAAACACTAACTTCTCTAGTAAAATAATAGGGGCAAACAAGAAAGACACAAGAAACCTTGATTAGCAATGGAATGCTCCATATGGAGAGGAAAATGAGGCCCTGTGCTTCAATTTTCTTAATGGGACCCATATTTTGGGGACCTAAAGTCATGTTTGTGAAACATTATAATAAATTTTGTAATAAGAGTGCCTTTGTTTATTTTATTTTTAGTCTTTTTGAAAAAATTGGAAGTGGAAATAATTATTATGATGGTTGGTCTTCCAAAGGAAACCCATTAAAATAAATGAAGGTTGTAGTGAAGACATCAATGAAGGGAGATGCAAGGAGACCCTAGGGAGAATAGAAACAAAAATGAGAGCTTGAAGAGGGAAACCTTCTTGATGGAGTGAAGGAGCCTGTCCACTAGGTTCCACTGAGCCACGACCATTTGCATATTTCAGCAAAGGATCCTGTGAGCAATGATCATTTGAATATTTTTATTATTATTATTATTAGTGAATAACAATACACATCTTTGTATATATCACCCCTATGTATTTATCTCCTAATTCTAATAAAATTCCCAATAACTATTGAAATATGTGTAATTGTTTCAATCTCATGACAACTGTAGGTTTGTTGAATTCTTGTCTAGATTGAACATTCTCCACACATCAAATGTTTTCTTCCCCCTTATTATTTTAATTATGTTAAATCAATTTCTTAAATAGTAATAATCTAGTCTCTATGTGGGTTTACGTTGAACAATGGTATGCTACAAAAAAGCAATCCTCTAATTCAACATTGGTTGACATTCAGCCTTGTCTATCCATCCACAACACCATATCATTAAGAGCAACTTAGGCTAAAATTGAAACCTATCATAACTAAATAGTAATGTTGCTACTTGTTGAACTCCACCACCCTGTCATCGGGCGATCGACTTAACTTACTAACTTATTCCTAACCCTAAATTATTTAAATTGGAAAAGCCCGATTTCGAAACAATAACATCTTTTGGTACTGGAATTAGGACTATGCAAGACAAAATTTTATCTCAAAACATATTGATTACATGGGATGATATTTTGTAGAGGAGTACAAGGAGAAAACAAAGAAGGGAAAATTTAGAAAAGGAAAAGAAAAGTAGAAGCTAGAAAATGCTAATATAAGCTCTCTCGTTTCAGAAGAAAGTTTTGATGTCCTCTAAATGATAGAAAACACAACTATTACAAACAAAACAAAACTATTGCAAACATCCCATTCTTGATGCATACAAGTTGAAGATTGTCAAGATTTATTTGAGAAAGGTGAAAAAAAAAACAAATTTCACAACAGACATTTTCGAGGTTGTTTTGGTGGTACTGCCAACATATATTTTCAAGCTCATTATTGGTCGAAAGAAACAACTTGTTCATAAGGTGGAGTAAAAAATTTATCCTTATAAGGATGGTTCTGCTTTTGAGAATAACAAAGAAAGTTAAGATGGTTTAGTAGAGAAGGAAAAATTTGGAGATGAAAATGAAATAAAAAGAGAAGGTGAACGGTACCCACCAACACATTGAGATATTTTTTCCATGTCATATTTAGCTTGCATTGATATCTCCATATGGAAATTCACCTATAGCCAAGTTCCTTTCTGGCTATGTGTTTTCCTTTAGTAAGTGCTTCATATTTTCATCACTTCTTGAGCACACACAAAATATATATGTTGTGATAAATTTTGGGTAGGCATGGTGGACTAATGAGTAACACCTTGAGCATAGAAAATATTTTATTATTTGAATATGCATGTATGTGTGTATGATGTGAATGGGAATATATTTGAACTGAATGAAGGTTGTGTCTACGCCACTTGATAGTAGAGTGCATTGATTGTAAATACAATGAATTCAAATTACATAAACCAGTCGTGAATCAAATTAGAAGACATTGAATTTAGTTTCACAAAAGATTAGTTTTGAGACGTCATAGACCCACAATTTATGTATCACATGATGAAGATGAGTAGTAGGAAATAGTGACCAATAAGACATTTTTGATTTCATGGTAAAGTGTTATCCTTATGATAGTTTTCTAAGTAATTGAAAAAGAAATAAATGTAGGATATACACCACTTGAAACATTTCTTTAAAAAATGTGTATTTCCCACATTCATTGGAAACATATGCATAAGAGTTTAGAATGATTTCAGATCCGTTCAATGTTGGGTAGCAGGATGGATATTCCTCGCCTTCATTTTTCTTCATGTTTTGTTTGTATTATTTTAATGAAATATGGAGTTTAATAATGGCGTAATAAATGATAAAGAAGGTTTAGATGGTGCAACATAGAAGGAAAAAACTAGAATGTAAATGAAATAGAGGGAGAAGGTGAACCATACCCACTAGGGATTTGGGAATTTGTTTACCTCCAAGATTTAGCTTGCATTGAATTCTCCATATGGGAACTCACTTAAAGCCAAGTCCCCTTAGGATATATCACTTCCCCTTAGTAAGTGCTTCCTATTTTCTTCACTTCTCAAGCATATAGAAAATATAAATTTGGTGTGAAAAGTGTTGGGGAGGCATGGTGAACTAATGAAGAATGCCTCTAGTATAAAAAATAGTTTATCACTCAAACATGCATGTATGTTTTTATGATGTGAATGAACATATATTTAAATTGGATGAGACTTGTTTATGCAACAATGGATAGTAGAGTGCATGTATTCTAGAGGAAGTGAACTCAAATTACACAAAAAAATAACAAACCAAATCTAAAGAAATTAAATTTATTTATGCAAAAAATCTCTCTTGACAAAATGGATAGGCCATAGGACCACTATTTATGGATCATCTTATACTATAAAAGTAGGTTTCAAAGGTTGGAGAGAACCTGCATGGTAAACACATACAATCAATACCAAAGTAGTGGAGAATAATTTCTTCCATGCCTACAGAGAAGTAGAGAACCAACAATGGTGGGGAGTGCTCATGAGAACATGACAAAGAAAGATCGTGAGGTTATATTTGATTAGTTGGAGCAGAGAATTTTGACATTTCATAAGGCTCATCGAGAAGATCCCACAAAACATATTCATTTTCTACAACTTCCCATATTCCTTTCAAAGTTGAAGAAAAACTTGAGATACCCATGTATGATGGAAAAATTAATGCTAATATCTTGTATATATGGTTGAAACAATTGGAAGTTTACTTTGGTCTTTATCAAATTTAAGAAACAAAATAATTTTTCTTTTCCCATTGAGGATGACCAGATATTCTCGATTATGGTGACAGAGTTATGTGGGTGCACTTAGGATACCCAAAAAGCCCATGGTTATGAAATGAGAGGAATTCAAAGAATTATTGAAGTCACAATTTTATCCCATAGGTTACGAACACCATAAAATCATCAATTTGTAGTACCTTTAGAAAGAGTAGGGACAAGGAGTGCAAGAATACACTTTTGAATCTAGGAGGCAAGCCACCATGTTGGGTATATCTCTCAAAGAGTTTGGAGTAGTGGTGAAGTACCTTGTAAGAATTTTTATCCATATATGAAGACAATTGTAGCTTTATGGTGTGAAAAACATAGTCTAGGCAAGTAAGAAATATCTCTATATTGAGTTAGATTCCCATAAACCATATGATCCAAGAAGAAATGATCAAGAGAAGAGACAAGAATATGGTAGACATATCTGGAAAAAAGAGGGTTCAGAATAGTTATTGCAAACATTGTGGTGTGGATGGGCACATGAACTATAAGTGTTGGAAACTTCATTGAAAATTACATCCAAAGTGACAAAAGTCTAAGGGGAAAGAAAAGGAAACCACCCATACAAAAGAAGTGGTAGAAATCACCTCTCATATAGGTAAATTCATAGTTTGCACCATAATGAAACAACCAAAGGTGAGTGGATATTAACAAGCACTATTCTGAATCAAAGTTTAGGAGAAGAACCCAAAGGTGAATGATTTTTTTTACAATGGTTCTCGATGTAATTTGGTTTCTGAAAAATTAGTTGATAATCTTGGTATAGAAACCTAACACCTAGTGCAACCAAGTTCACTAGTATGGTTGTATGGGAAAACTATTGTGAGAATCACTAGGAGATGTAAAATCATGTTTTTCAATAGTGCAAGCTATATTGATGAAGTAGAATGCTAAGTTTCACCATCACATGCATCTGGAGTAAATTTGGTATCTCGTACCTTTTGGATAGGGATGCAACCTTCTAAAAAAAAGAAAACAAGTACTAGTTGATTAAGCATGGCAAGGCCTAACTTGTCAAAGCACCCCAAGAGAGAGAGAGAATAACTTCTCTAGTAATAAAATAGGGGAAAACAAGAACCTTCATTAGCAACGGAATGTTGAACACGAAGAGACAAATGAGGCCCTGTGCTTCCATCTCCTTAATGGTCCATATTTTGGGGACCGAAGGTCGTGTTTGTGAAACCTTGTTATAAATTTTGTAATAAGAGTTCCTTTATTTCTTTTATTTTTGGTCTTTTTAAAAAAATTGGAAGGCTAAATAATCATTGTCATGGTTGATCTTCCAAAGAAAACTCATTAAAATAAATGAAGGTTGTAGTGAATACATTAATGAAGGGAGATTCAAGAAGACCTTGGGCATGAGAAAAAATGAGAGCTCAAAGAAGGAAACATTCTTAAAGGAGTCAAGGAGCCTGTCTACTATGGAAAAAGGTTCCTTTAAGCCATTGTCATTTGTAGCTTTTTATTATTATTATCACTGAGTAACAATACACATCTTTGTATATCTCACCCATCTATATTTATCTCCTAATCTTAATAAAATGCCCAATAAGTGTTGAAATTAATGTGTAATTGTTTCAATCTCTTGACTATCATAGGTTCGTTGAACTCTTGTTTTTATTACACACTTTGCACATAGATGTTGTTTTTTTTCTTGTTCGAATAGTATCAATGTAGTGTCTATGTGGATTAATGTTGAAAAATTATATGCTGCAGAAAAGAAATCCTATAATTCAACATTGGTTGATATTGAGCCTTGTCCATCGACCGAAAACCCCAAATGAATAAGAGCGACTTAGGCTAGAATTGAAACCTCTCATAAATGAATAGTAATGTTGCTAAGGCGAAGTCCAACATCCACTCATCAGGCGCTCTAATCCACTTAATTATTTCGAACCAATAGCGCCTATTGCTACTCGAATTAGGACTATGCCACATAAAAATTTATTTCAAAACATACTCATTACATGGGATGAGAGTTTGTATAAGAGTACATGGAGAAAACAAAGAAGGAAAAATTTAGAAAAGTAGAAGCTAAAAAATACTAATGTTTTAGGGAAATCTCTCTGGTTTAGAAGAAAGTTTTGATGTCCTCTAAATGATAGAGGACAAAAATATAGCAAACATCCCACTCTTGATGCATACAAGTTGAAGATTGTCGAGATTTTATTGAGAAAGGTGAAAAGAAACGAAAATTCACAATCAACATTTTGGAGGTTGTTTTGGTGGTACTACCAACATCAATTTTCAAGTTCATTATTGGTGAGAAGAAACAACTTGTTCATAAGGTGGAGTAAAAAAGTTGTAAGGATGGTTCTCCTTTTGAAAATAATAAAGAAAGTTAAGATGGTATAGTAGAAAAAGAAAAAATTGGAGATGAAAATGAAATAAAAGGAGAAGGTGAACCATACCCACCAAGGCATTGACCTTTCTTTTCCATGTCATATTTATCTTGCATTAATATATCCATATGGAAATTCACCTATAGCCAAGTTCCTTTTAAGCTATGTGTTTTCCCTTAGTAAGTGCTTTCTATTTACCTCACTTCTTGAGCATACGATATATATATATGTTGTGAACATAGATGATTTTAGGGGCTAAATTCCACAAATGGGCTAATTTTCCATGGGGTTTCCCATAAAAAGATTCATCAATTTCCTTTTTTCCTAAAAATGATTCGCCTAAATTCCATAGAATAAAAGTATTTTACCTTAAAAATAGCCAAAAATTTATAGAAACTATATAAGATACTTAGAAATTTGAATATTTTTACAAAACTATCGCCAAGGATTTTACATTTTGCATATTAAGGACTAGTAAGATTAGCCTATGTTTCTACATTTTAATATAAATTTTCATCCTTAAAATCATCCCTTGTTGTGAAAAGTGTTGGGCATGCATGGTACACTAATGAGGAACACCTCCATCATAGAAAATATTTCATTAGTGGAATATGCATGTATTTTTGTATGATGTGAATGGGCATAGATTTGAATTGGATGAGGATTGTGTGTGCAAAACTTGATAGTAGAGTGCATTGATTGTAATCGAAATGAATTCAAATTACATAAACAAGTAGTGAACCAAATTAGAAGACATTGAATTTGTTTTCACAAAATATTAGTGTTGATAGACCATAGATCCACAATTTATGTATCACATGATGAAGATGAGTACTAGGAAATAGTGACCAATAGGATATTTTTGATTTCATGGTAAAGTGTTATCCTTATCATTGTATTTCCAAGTTATTGAAAAAGAACTGAATATAGGAAATACACCAATTGAAACCTTTCCTTAAAAAATGGAGGAATTTCTCCACATGGTAGACACACCACTTGGTAGTTTTCAACACTTTGTGTGGAGGTGTACATAAAAATAAGACAAAAACCCCTTCAAGTGTTTCATTTGAAATAGACATATTTCTTTAGTGATTTCCACTTACAAGAGTAGTTGTAGGAATAATGATAAACTCCATCTCTTAGTAAAAGGGATGGATAATCTAGGGGTGGAAGGTGTTGGAGGGATTCCTAGAGGAAAACTAGTAGCTTTTTATGCTTGGGGTCTTGGTCAAGTATCAAACAACTAGGTTGAGGCATATGCATTTTTTTTGTGGCAATTTTTTACAAAAATAAGCCAAGGTCAAGGTGTTGACATTCATAGGGGACTTCATGGTTGTTATCAAATAAATGCTAGGAAAAATTACATTCATGGATAGCAAACTAATAATCACCATTGATTAGATAAAAAAATAAGTAAGTTTCGTCCATAAATCCTCATATTACCATGTGAAGTGAGGCTTGACTCTTGTAGCATACCGATGGGCTAATCATTGGGGTGTATATGAAAATGGGAGCACCATTGTTGTTTTATCCCCTAATGGTTTGATATGGAATGGCCAATTAATCATTAAGCTCACACATGTGCCACAGATCATTTCATTCACATCAAAATGAGTATCCAATGTGTGAAATTAACATCTCTCTAGGAAATGAAGACCTTTTGCCTTGGTTTGAAATATTGTTTCCTTTGTGGGATAGTGGAGAATTCAAGCACTTGAATTAGGCACACCTGAATTAGGCACATAGGTGATGGTTGCAATTTTTCTTTTGAAGAATCCTTCACATGAAGGTGGCAATGGTAGAAATTATGGATCATGGTGATGGTGAATTTATATTTCGTAGTGGGAAGATCTATCATTTCTATGGTCTTCTTCTCCTATGTCTGTTCATTCCTAGGATTGTTTCAATTGGATCATATTGTGAAGAACGTTTAGGCCCTAGTCTATATTTTGGGCTACTTGTTTGTTGTGGTTGTAAATTTAGGATTTGGAGATTCCTTCATAGGAAGTTGGTGTTGATTAAAGGTTGTGATTATGGTGATGGTAGTTGTTTCTCTTTTAATAGGAAAGTTTCTCTCACTTGGTATTGTTTCACTTTTAATTTCGTTTTCCTTGTTTGTTTGTTCATCCCTAGGGTTGTTTCCATTTCACAATGAATAAAACTTGGGATATGGGATTTATTTTGTCTCTAAGTTTAAGAAGAGCGGAGGGTTTCTAAAGGCCTCTTAGGCATCTTCCCTCTTGAGCATAACATATAATTTTTCTTTGGTTCTTCCATTTCTTATTTTCTTTAGTTAGGAGAGACATTCTATAATTCAGGGGAATTATGAGAAGGCATGAAGAGAATATATAGTCCAACAAGGGCTCATTGTTCTCAATGAAAATAATGATGCACTAAAATGAGCACCATTTCATCTCTTAAAAGTGCAATATCATGAGCTTACCGGTACATCAAAAGGAGAGGATCTACCAACATCTTATAAGTTTAATATAATATGTCGTGGAATTTTTCTCTAAATATTAAAAGAAAGACATCTTTTCAAGGTGTCAAACAACAAGGTAACTCACAATTCTACTCAGGAGAACATTAAAGAGGGCGAAATGGTTCATCATAGGAGAAGTATCCCATATTATATGATGGCTAATAAGAAACAAAAAGTAACCATGTTTTCCATTAATATTTATGTTTTTGAAAATTATTAGAATGATAGGTATTTTTGTCAAACAAACTTCATACAAGAATACTCTAAATGTATACTATAGAGTATGTTGTGAACTTTTTCTTATAACAACAAAGAATTATTTATTTGTTTTTTCAAAGTAATGGAAAATCCTATGTACCTTTTTTTAACTTAGATATAATCCTTAAAAAAGAAGACATGAATAGTTTGAAAAGAAAGAGATATAGTACATAACAAATTTTATTATAAGGTTTTTAGCCAGCCTTAAAAACCATTGCATAGTTCAGATAAGTGAAAAGCATCCTAATTTTCATTTAGTTGAATTGGCAAACATAAAATTACAAAAGGGTTGGTGGAACAATCAGTTAATTCACATAATTCAATCACAAACAATCAATTTAATTCACATAATTCAATCACAAACAATCAACTTTTATAACAGAATACCTCAAAACATTAAACCAAATTCATTAAATTTTCAATGTGCCAACCAATTAGCAAAATGCAATTCAATCACAAACAATCAATTTAATTCACATAATTCAATCACAAACAATCAACTTTTATAACAGAATACCTCAAAACATTAAATCAAATTCATTAAATTTTCAATGTGCCAACCAATTAGCAAAATGCATTAATTACAAGAACTTACCAGACAGTACCATAATTTTATAAAACAATAAAATACTTTTGCAGTATCAATTAATAACTTTAAAAACCAAACCCTTTCCTCCGATAACCATCTTGGTCAGCACCTTTGAAACATTATAGAACGAGAAAGCATATACCCAGAAAAAGGTTTTACTTCTGCAAGTTCAAGTTCAAGTTCGCTAAGTGATCATGACAATATAGGTACGCCCTCCTTCAAAACTGCAAAATTGAACTGTTTATTGGGCTAAGTTGAAGATCCAAAATGGAAAATCGAATTGTTTATGGACTACATGGAAATTGAAATAGTGTTTGTTGAAGATCCAAAGTGGAAAATCAAATTGTTCATGGACTAGATGGGAATTGAAACAGTGCTTGCCTAAGATGGGAATTGAAACAGTGCTTGCCTAAGTTGAAGATTTGGGACAATTGTTAAACAAAACATTACATTATGCTAAGCAAGATAAAACAAGCAGCATTACAACTCCGAACAGAATTTCTGCAGTGGCGATTACAATAAATGCACGCATAAAGATACCAGCGAAAAATACGATTGACACCACCTTATATCATGTTGGCAGATAAAATAAAAGCACAAGCACAGTAATTCTGAAAGAATTTATTTAATCCCATTTAATGTGCATGCTCTTACAAGATAGACTTCATATAATGAACATATCTGATCCCAGGGTATGGGACTGTGACTAAATCCCCAGGCTTCAATAGCCATTATCTGCAGGTCCTAGTTTGTATTCCGAGGGGTGACAATTCAAACTACGCTACCTGCCAGCAGCATTCACAGCATCATGTAGTGTACGATTTACAATTTATTTTCGCTCATACCCACGATAGGACATATTAGTATTCACCCTTCAAAATAAGACACATAGACAGAAGGGTCAGCGTTTGAACATCTAACTTAGTTGAAAAAGTTTCCGCTTGAGTAATTTGCACCTAGGAGCAGGGTGCCATTAGAGGAGAAATTTCAAAGAAATCTAACGAGACACAAGAATCACAACATACTGTTGATTAGACCGAGATGTTAAAAGCCCTTTTGGCAATAAAGCTTAGAAAATGAAGGTGAAATAACTGGAAAGAGCAATGGAGCTGCAAATACCTAACAAAGGAGCGATGCCTCTCATATAAATAAACTATCTCTATCTCTTCCATTCACACAGCTAACTCTATCTCTCTGACCCGCCATAAACTATGAACCCCAAAACCTCGTCCATTAACACGACAACTGCACCCTGCTTTCTCTCTATGAGAGGTTGTCCCTGATATCTCGTCAAGGAAGCTGACCGTGCCCTATTACCAAGCTTCTCGCAGAATAGAATATTGGTTGGAACGGGCAAACTACATCGGAAAAATGGATTTGCAGAGTGATTACTTGATAGGATGGTCAAGACAAATGACAGATGACAAGTACTTGTTCAAAAAAGTAATGGATTACATTATTTATGCCGCAAGCACACTTCAGAATACCAAGGTATGGTTTGTTTTTAAAGATAGGTATTGTTTTCATTTTTTGAATGCTCTTTTCGATCCCTTTTTTTTTCATGCTCACGAAAAATAAAAATAGTCTGATCAAAGCTTTTCGCCCAGAAGTGAAGACAATATATTTTAAAATATATAAGTCAAATAATAGTGGCGGATGAACGCCCAAAGACATTTTTAATTTATTAAACTTAATTTTAATATAAGATTTGTAAATAAAATTTGCTATATCCGATCAACATTTTCTTTGCCTTCGAACCATTGTTCCTACATTGCGGCATTCTATTTAGTTCTATGCAAAACCAAAACAAGGTGATTATTTTCTGCTTCATTCGTTAAAGAAAAACAAATTTGTGCCCAAAAATTAAATTAGTACCGAAAATCCGAACCATGCGTTATTCATATGTTGAACAAGGATCATATCCGCTCTATTTTCGAGATCCAAGATCTTTCTTTTCTCTAAAGAATTCAACAAAAATATTCTTTTATCAGCAACTTTTGAAAATGAAAGATAAAAATGAAATCCCATCACAAAATGATTCTTCATTTACCTCTGAACACTCGCTCCAGCTGCAACAATCTTCTGCAATAAGATCGTCGAAGTTCTATCAACTTGAGTGCGCCAGAGTCCAGAATTTTGGCCGTTTCACCTAATCTAACGTCTTTGGTAGCATCATTCTGGCGAAAAAACTTAAGTCGACTTGATCGAACAGATACATTGAACGTCTTGAGGTCCGATATGGTCCTGCATCAAAAGTTTAACATTAAATTCGTATCATTTCAAGCGGCAGTAATGGGCATCCCAGAAGGTGCCATCTCCTGCTCTACGACGATCTTTGACCTTCTCCCCTGCCTTTCCTTTGTCACCGAGGACGCTGCTAACCCCACCACGAATCATACTTTAAGTATGAAACATGATTTCGGCCGCCTCCACTATATAACAATACAACAAAGAGAGATCTGCAAATTTATTCAGGAATAGCATTTTTGGGTTGGTTGATATAGGTGTCATTAGTCTACCTCAGACTAAAATTACAGCCATTCCACTCAATCTACAGCCCATCCCACTATCTCAAAATAGGAACGGTTACTGCAAGAAAAACACTGATATTCAAATAAGTCTATCCACTGAACTTTGCATTTCGTCAAAATCTGAAAAGAAGGATATCTACTCTCCTCGCGCTAACAGTTGAGCTACCCATTGATCCATCGTGTCTCGCACGGAATCTGAACCATTTTAGGCACAAAAACTATCTATATATATGGGTTATGGTGCGTATCATGGCATTGCATCGTCCCGATTGCTTTGATATTTAGGGTTTACCTTTCAAGATGAGGACGAGCACAGTATGGAAAGCTTTAGTGTTAGCATTGGTATTTCAAGCGGCTCGCAGAAGGTGCCATCTCCTGTTCTATGGCGATCTTTTGACCTTCTCTTGTATGCTGTATTTTTGCCATTAAAATTTCACAAGGTAAGTTTTAAACAAACTGTAAAAATACAGCAACAAAAAACTGTACCATGCTCCATGCTCATTACTAAACTCATGCTCATGCAGAAAATAAAACGCTCATTTAATATGATAGGTAGGTCGGTTATCCAATATGAAACTCCCGGACAGGTGAGGAAATTAGGGGTAGAGAATGAAATGCACTGATATTTGAGGTAATCCCAAAGGTTAATCATTTAAACTTGGCAATCAGATGGTGATAGAGTAATTTCTTAATATCAGATGGTGATAGAGTAATTTCTTAATATGATTAGGTAAATGTTAAAAAGTAAACAGGTTAACGGATGTATTAAAAAATACAAGGAAGTTATGAAGAGTAAATCACATTCATTGATTTGGGAGGACGACTAAGAATATGCCAGCGTCTTCAATTGTTAGCCATTAGATTAGAATTTGAGATTAAAAGGTGATTAATTGTGCCCATTGTCAATAGGTGTATGCCTTTCGGCTTAAAAATGCAAATTCCAATCTAACCTTCATCTCCCTTTATATGGAACCAATATATTGATACTAGCACAGCTATGGTCAAAGTCTAAAGGTTTCGGTTGCTTCAGAAAAGAAAAGGCAGATTCACATCTTTGTTAATCACTCATACTTGGTAATCAACTAGCCATCATAGTAAATTTTAAATGTGATGAGTAAAAGTAAAAAAATAAACATATAAACAAATGTCTTTATAATAATAAGGAAGTTAGTGGTTGAAATCACTAACAGATGTCTTTATAATACTAAGAATATTCCATTAATATTTAATCTTGTCCATATAAAACGAATTAATCACTAAAAACTTATTAAATATACCCATTATCAATAAACTTACACCTTTCCACTTAATTAACTAATATATATATCCATAATATATATATATCCATATCCAGTAACATAAAAACATTTAAAAATATAATGATCTTTCTTTCTCGCTTACGTTCCACTACAACAACGCTTTGCACTAGAACACCGTGTAATGAAAGCTCAACCCCATACGTCTTCTAGTTCATCCTGAATTGTAAGCTTATGGACATATATAAAAGAGGAATCATGTTTCTTATTTAATCATGATTCTTATTTAATCTTTTGCTCAATTATAAATGACTGAATATCCATCGGACGGGCAATACACTTCCAAAAGTGATTGTATGTCGCATGCTGCATCTCTAAAGTATCCGATATCAGAGCTGACTGAATTAAGTTATTATATTTGAAAGCATGGCCTAGAATTCTGTAGGCAGGGAGTCTGGCAGGTGACATAGACAACCTGGCAGACGTGGTATTTGAGCTTCTTGGCTCCCAGGTCTTTCCAGAAGGGCAAGGCGGGGTTGGACTTGGGATTATTTTCGAGAAAAGAGGCCGATTCCACGCTATCCCATACTCCTAACCCTAGTATCTTCGTCCCGTCAAGGGAGTCATAGAAGGAGTACGATAATATGCCTTTCAGCCCAGGGAAGTATGACTTGAGTACGGCGAGGCAGCAGTATGAAAGCACATCCTGTTTCTTCCAGTTCGGTATGTACATTCTCCGTAGGCTCACGATGTCGCTCAGCGATAACTGCCCATAGGGAACGCCTCTGCCGATTTCCTGTGAACTCTGCCGGAACCAACCCGAGTCCACTATTTTGACGGCCGAATCCATCCCCTTTGTGAAAGCCGCTGCCTGATCACACAACAAAATCAATTGGCAGGCCGATTGTTAGCTGTGCCCAATCTGCTTTTCCGATAACATTGTTATAGGCAGGGAAGGAAAACTAACCTACCTCTGGCAGATTTAACATCGCTCTATTATCTGCTTCCGATTCCCCATTCAACACTGCAAAGAATGCGGCCTGCACGGGCAGATGATCGTAAATAAGAGAACTAAAAAATTTGGAAATAAGATGGAGATTAGATATCATGCATATATACCCATGAATGTTGGAGGCTTTTGAGAATGGCCACTTTGATATTACTTCGTTTCTCCAGCAGAGCGGCCACTCTGGCCATGTGGGCGATTGCATGATGAATGTCACAGCCATCCTGAGGCTCATAGATGCCGAATGAAACCCACCTTAAGCTTTGGCTTTGCTCTGGTTGATTGGAGGAAGAGGATATCATTTTGTTCGGTTTCTCCGTCTCCATAGATGACATGATTAAGCACGCTAGAGAAAACGGGCGATATGGCGTGTCCAGACCCGATAAAGCAAGGAATGGAGGTTTCCTTCCACGCGTTTAAAACATCCGTTCCATTATGGAATGTAACACATAATCGCCATATCCAACACACGGTTTCGTCCAACGTCTGAAAACATCGACCACTATGTGGCGTGCTTGTTTCAACAAATTCCAATTTGAGAGACATTAATTTCTTGGAGAAGTATGAGGCAGCATGCTTATCGTCCCACGCAGATATGTCGAAAGCTTGCCTCAGAAGTAAGTCCATCGAGCCAAGCCTCTTTTCTAAAAAGATGGGTAGAAGATTATCGTGTATAACGCTCCTTTCTAATAAATATGCATAGAGAATCAAAAGGCTACGGCTCTATTCCCACGTAAGACTTTTATTGGGAACATATCCATAAGAGTTCAGACATCAGACATTTTCCAAACGCGTTCAGGAAGCGATTGTAATTTTCCATCGTGTTTTATTTGTGTTACTTTCGTGAAAATATGGAGTTTAACAATGGCGTAACAAAGGATGACAAAAATCCACGACTTGATACAGAACATAGTCCTACAATTATGGTCTGGCAGAAATAAATGAGAATCACTCCGGTCTTCATCATATAATTGAAATTACTTAGGTCATATTATTTAGGCTAGTTGTATTTCACAATTCACTCTTTTAAATATAATAAATATAAAAATGGCTATTTATTCACTATCACATAGTTTATAGTTTGTTTTAAAGAAATTTCAGATTTTTAAAAATATACAATTTTCTAAGAATGGTTATATATTTTAGTTTTAGTGTAATTTAGAAATATTGAAAAATATAATTTTGTTTACAATTATTTTTTATTAATTTATTTTCTATTATAAAGTACACTTATTATTTAGGTGATTTTTGTGTAGAATTCACTAGTTTAAATAAAATAATGGTTATTTATTCATTATCGCATAGTTTTAGAGTAATTTTAAAATTGGAAAAATATAATTGTGTTAAATTATTTTTTATTAATTTATTTTTCTATTATTACATTATATTGACTTAGTTTTATAATAACTTTATAGATAACATGATTGCCATAAGGTGATTTATAAAGTATAATAATTTTAAATTTAAAAATATATGATTCTAATAAAAGTGATTTGCAGCTTGCAATTCATTTTTCTAAATAAAATAATGGTTAATTTATTTTTTGTTATATAATTTCATTTAAATTTTAAAAATTTGAAATAGTGGTTTGCATGAAATTCACTCTTCTAAATAAAATACTGGTTAATTTATTCTCTATTACATAATTTGATTTAAATTGAAAAACAGTGTTTTGCCTTGTGTAATTTACTGTGGTAAACAATGGTTTGCATGAAATTCACTCTTCTAAATAAAATAATGGTTAATTTATTCTCTATTACATAATTTGATTCAAATTGAAAAACAGTGTTTTGCGGTGTGTAATTTACTCTGGTAAACAAAACAGTAGTTAATTTATTCTCTATTATATAATTTCATTTAAATTTACAATGTATGATTCTATGCGTCATTTACCTTTTTAAATACAACAATTATTATATTTCATTATATTTTTTATTACATCATTTTATTTAAATTTACAAATATATGATTCTATCTGTCATTTACTTTTTTAAATATAATAATGATCACTTTTTTCCTATCATTAAGTTATTTATGGTTATAGTTTTATGGTAACTTCAAATCTAAAAATACAAACTTGGGTTATTTAAATTTAATTTAGAAATATATGATTCTATGTGTCATTTACTTTTTTTTTTCTATCATTAAATTAATTATTGGCATAGTTTAATAGTAACTTCAAATTTAAAAATACAAAGTTTTCAATAAGTTATAATAGATCTAAAAATACAAACTTCTAATAAGTTATAATATATAAACATTATTTTTAAATATGATGCAGATAATCATGGTTAATTTGTCATATACAATGTGGTGTTTGACCATGATTTTAAAAATAGATTATTATTATTATTATATTGATCTAATAACCTGAAATTTATTAATATAAATATAAATAAGTATTACAAATATTAAATATTTTCTGTTTTATTAAAATTTAACAAAAAATTATAGGTTGGTTTCTTTTATATTTATATATTTTTACTTATAATAATTATTATTTTTATTTTAAATTTAGAAATGTTGGAGATAATGCTTCCATTAATATTGTGTGCTATCTTTGGATTTGGTTAGAATATGTTGGAGGTTGTTAAGAGATTCTCTCAACAACTATCTCTATGTTTGAAGATAGTTAGATTTGATTCCAATTTTATATAAGTGTTATAATTATATAGAAAGGTATGTAATAAAAATTATTATTTGTGTGTATAATATTGTGATATCTCATACTATCAAATTTCCAATTTGATATCAGAGCTGGTTTGGCTTAACTCCCTCACAAAAGTGCCAAGTGATAAGCAAACTTTTGTAAATAGGTTAGCATAGGAGAGTGGATTGCGTTGTTTGCTTGTTAAAGTGTTGAATTATTTTTTAGTTTCTCCGTGTGAGTATTTTTGTGTGAAGACCAACAACAAAGGAGAATTCATTGAGGCCCTGCGGAATATTTATTTCTATGGCATTTTTTTTTTTATCTCCTAACCCATCATCGATCCATAGTCCATCCCGATTTCTTTTGGATTATCATCTCAGTGCAGGATCTCTCTCTGAGTTTTGTACAATTCCACCGCAAATCTTGAATTTGATTGTTTGTTCAAGCTTCTCTTGATTGGAGATTCGAATTCATTCGAAGTGAAGGCATTGGACTCTGAGAATGGAAATCCGTGCAATTGTCGTTGCTTGAGTTCGAATCACTCTCATTTATATTATTCTCTGCAAAGGGTTTTTCTAGGAGCACCTACACCACGTCATTTTGGGGTTATGATGTATTTGTCCCAAGTTCAGTGAGTTATAACTTCTTAAAAGATCAAACGAGCTTGTGCGAAGGAATTATGCCCTTTGCATTAGAGCTCGTGAGTCTGCTACGTTGAGAATCTCACCTGCACTAGCAGTCATTCTGCAACAAGGAGTTGCAATTTTGTAGCCATCGTTTTATAGTGAGGAGATCTGACGTATTGTATGCTCGAGCGTTGTAATTTGTTACCCACTTGCAGGATGTGCAAAGAGAAGGCTTCCTGCAATCTTTGTCCGAGTAAAGACGTTGTATAAACTGCCACAGTGCTCCTGCTCTAGCACAAGTCTTTTGTTTTATTTATAAGTCTACATATTTGTGGTGTGATGTGTTTACAATAGGTTTGTAAAATTCATATGAAGCAGAACCAATCAAGAACAAGGTAATGTAATCTGAATTAGTAGTTCTTTAAGTTTTTCGGTTCCTAGAGAACATATTACTGATTCCATTAAATCTACATTTTGTTATATGCTGGTGGATCTTGTTGTGCTTTGGGCTTCAAGATCATTAGTTACAGGTTCTCATTGTGTATATTGTTGTAGATGTGTTTAAAGAAGGTTAGTTGTATAATTGACTGCAGAAAATATCGAGTAATTAGATCATTGTCCTATATAACTGTTGAAATTTGCTCTTAGGGGGAATTCCACAGATGATAGTGTATCCATAGGATAATTGAATATCAAGATTGTCCTTCAGGAAGTCGAGAATAATCAATTCTACAAATTTGTTAATGATGGTGAGAAGCATTGTTATCTTAAATGAGTTGAAAGGGAAGCCCAAAGATATGGAGAAGAAAGAGTGTATATTGGAAGATTTCATAGTAAGAGTGTTGATGAAGACCAGTTAGACAAAGAAAGACAATGATTAATATTGTAATTTTTTATTGAGTATTGTAAGTTTTTGTAATGTAAGCATTAAGAGGGGTTGTTGAAGATAATGCTTCCATTAATGTTGTGTGCTATGTTTGGATTTGGTTAGAATCTGTTGGAGATTTGTTGGAGGTTGTTGAGAGATTCTCTCAACAACTATCTCTTTGATTCCAAATTTATATAACTGTTGTAATTGTGCAGAAATGTAACGTAATAGAAATGATTATTTGTGTATAATATTGTGATATGCCTGGCTATCAAATTTCCAATTAGAAATATAAATTTATATGATGATGATGAATCGCTCTATGAGACCTTAAGAGGATAAGGGATTACTTGCAATTCTTTAGAATTTTATATCTTTGCTAGAAAATCATAAGAGGAGCTTTCCAATATCACCGTAGCTTTGTTGAGTTACAAGCTTAGGAAAGTTGGTAGTATGAAACATATTTTGAAATTGAGACATAATATGGGTATATGCTCGACAATCTAAAAGAATGTGTTTTTCATATTCAACCTTCTTAGTGTAACAAAGGTACACACTCTTTCATTCGATGTCGTATTAGGAATTGACCAATGCCTAGTTTCACTATGGTTCTCCTGAGGATTTGTTCTTATCTTAACAATGCTTATTTTTTAAACAAAGATATAATTTTGATGACATCCCTATAATACCTTAATTTTATTTTTTCCTCTAACTCTTTATCACACCACAATTTATCCTTAAATTTAGATTTGATGATATTTTTTATAGCATCCTTATTTTGCAAAATCTTTATCACATCCTTAAATCTTATTTGAGTTGATGGTTGTTATGAATGGATTTTGAAGCAATTTTAGGAAGCCTCTTGTCTTCCATGTTGTTTAGATTTTTCTTATAGATTAGGTATCTAGTCATAGTTGTGCTCTCAATGGAGGGGAGGCTTGCCTCTAAGAGGGGGATGGAATAGGGCGTATTTCCTTTAATTTTGAGATTATGGATTTTAAAATTCTTTTTTATTTGCTCTATCTTTCTCCAAGATTCACTAGAAATATTACATCCCTTCACATCCATAATGGATGGCATGCTTAACAAGAGTCTCAAAGATCCGTTGATTTACAATTGTTTTCAAGCCCATAATAAGATTCCCATCCCCCAATAATCCTTTTCTCAATGCTATAATTCCACTTGAGCTTGTGGTGAATATATATTCCAAGATATTTGTATGAATTCACTTCCTCCAAGTTTATGTTGTTAGCGAAGGTATCATAAGTGATATTATTGGATTTAATGATCAATAAGATCATTAAATATTTAGCAATATTATTTTTTTCAATTCTAATTTATAAATATTAGAGTGAGATAAATATTAATGACATTTATTGCAAAATGTACTTTATTTCTCTTAAAATAATAAAACAAATTAAATATTTAAAATATAAATTACTAAATTAAAATGTTGTAAATAAAATAAATAGTATTTTTAGTTTTCTTAAGGTTAGATACACCAATTTTGGTTTTAGTGGGATCATCATTGTCATATGGTGGTGGTTAGACCAAAATTGGTCTAGCATACCTTAAGAAAAGTAAGAAATTACTTGGATTTCTTTAAAATGTTATTTCTATGCTTGAAAATTATTAAGAGAATTGTTCCAATATTACTAAAGTTTTGATGACTCAGAACATTAGGAAGAAATTTGGATCTAATTTTGGTATACGCATGCCACTATAGGACAATGTGAGATTCATCTTGAACCCTTTGGATGTCACAAAGGTGAGAGATTATTTCTTTCCATGGTGCTTGGGGATTTCCTAACCCCTAGTTCCACTATGCAACTAATGAGAATTAGTTTTTATTTTATCAATATTCGTTATCTTCTTTAGGCTAGTCAAAATAGAGAGATAATTTTAATCTTCAAGGTTAGGGTTAACTACCTCCTTATAATATCTTAATTTTTTTTATCCTCTAATTATTTATCACACCATAGATTCTCCTTAAATTTATCATGTACAATATTTTTAATATCATAGGTATTCCGCAGAATAACTTCTTATTTTATTTCTCAATGATGTATCAAATGCTTGCATCATTATGCCATCCCCACTTCTATTATTGTTGATTTTGGATAGAGTCTAAAATAATTTTTGGGAGCCTCTTGTCATCCAAGTTGTTTATCTTGTTCTTGTACATTAAGTACCTAATCATGGTTGTTCTTGTATTTCCCTTAATTTTGAGATGATAAGTTATAAAATTATTTTGGATCTTATCTATATTTCTCCAGGATTCTTGAGAGATACTTCATCCCCAAGATTCACATCCATATAAGATTATAGAAGTGACAAGAGTCTCAAAGAAGAGCTTTTTCTTATCCTGTAGCCAAAGGTGTGCAAATTTACAATTATTTTCAAGCCCATAATAAGATTTCCACCCTCTATTTATTGTTTTCTCAATGTGATAGTTCCAATTGAGCTTGTGATGAGTATCAATTCATGGATACTTGTACAAAGGAACTTTCTCCGAGATATTGTTTCCATATAAAAATTATCGTAGCTAATCTTGTTGGATTTAATGATCATAACCTCCATTTTTTCAGTTTTGACAATTATACATGTACTAGAGCATAATTTCTTGAGGATTCTAAGTTGCTTACTAAGGTCATAGGGATTCCTTGTCATAAAAACAATATCATCGACATAGAGAAGAAGGATGATTACTATAGTAGCAAGAGTTGGTCCAACACAACTTGTGACTTCCAAACAATCTTCTAACTTGTCAATGTAAATGCCATAAAGGGTAGGGGATAGAGGACAACCTTGCTTCACTCCTATATTGTAGTTCATTTCTTATGACCAACCCTCATTGCTCCTAAAATTGGAAATAAATTTCTCATACAACATTACAACAACAACTCTGAGCTTGGAGGAAAATTTTATCTCTTCTAACCTATTCGAAAGGTTGGTCCTAGGAAAATGTTAAACGCTTTCCTAAAGTCAACAAAACAAGAAAGGAGATTGGTTTTATTGTTGCAACACACCTTTGCAATGGTCCTAAGTGTGATAAGGTGGTCCAAACTTGAATTATAACCTATAAAACCGACTTGACCTTTATCTCTTTTTCAGTGGCTTTCTAGCCATATGCTTATATTGTTTTGCAAAATAATTCTATATAGATTTGATAAAATGGGGCTAATAATAATGGTCCTATAATTACACATATGGATTTTATCGCCACTTTTAAAAATAGGTACAATGAAGATTTGTGTGCAAATTTTAGGGAATCCCCGCTTGAATGCTAAATTGAAGAGCTTGTGTATTTGAGGGATCAAAATAGGCACTCTAATTTTTAATATTTAATCTTGGTATCTCTTGATGTCCTTAGCTTTCCCATGTGTAGGTCACTTAACCTAAAACTTTATGTCTTCTATAGAAAAAACATCATCTTTTGTAGAAACGTTTAGAATTTTGTTCACGACATTATGAGATTCGTAAAGATTATTAAGGTAGGAATTCTAGTATCTCACGGGAATCATGACATTTTCCTTAGTTTTACGAGTCACAATTTTCCTCCAAAATTTATTTGGATCTTTTCTATAAAGGTGAAAAAGATGAACTATTTCTTTGTTTTTATGTAGAGTTTCCTTTTCCTTCTAATTAGGGCTTTGTAGATCTATTAAAATTATCATATTTCAAAGACTCATTATAGGAATCCCTAATGGATTTTCTTTCAATTTTACGCTCATTATCATACAAAGGGTTGGCAAATTTATTCTTCTTTTTACACAACACTTCAATCGATAATTTGTTTATGGACGTAGAGAGGGTTGTAAAATTATGATAGATGTCTTCAATATTGTTTTTATATGATAGAAGATTTAATTCATTTTTAAGTACTTTAAAAAGAGATCACCTTTATTTTTTCAAAAAACGAATTTCTTTGGTTACCAAAGTTATCTTCAAGGGGGATTTTGTGCATGATAATGTTTATAGTTAGGGGTAAAGGTCTATGATCAAATTCAAGCTCATGGTCATTTAAAATTTCAAAATTTACTCTTTGGTTGTAAACTTGGATATTTGATATCACATAGTCCACAAAAATACAATCCACCCCATGGATACAAGTCATCTTGGGCCAAGGAGGCCACCTAGGGCAATGCCCACCTAGGGTGCACAAGTCAATCACCTAGGCGCTACACTTCTTCACATTTTGATGATGAATTAAATATATGTAAAATAAATGGTTCCCTTTGTATATAAGGTGAACCGGGACTAAAATAAATCATTCTTACCTTTCTCCTAAAGCTATATGCATTGGTTGTTTTCTTTTCTGAGTTTTGTATTTTACATTCATGACAATTTTGTTTTTAGGGTTTTCTGAAGAATAACGAGTGCACCTTCCTTAATGGTTGCCTCCTGGTGACTCTGTTTTCCATTCTTCCACCTCTGAGATCAATATTATTCCCTTAGCTAGCCACTCTCTTAGGGAGAAAATCGTTTCCTTTGATTTTTTTTCCAAGGCAGAAGGGAGGGCACACCAAATGGGGTTTGTGCCCTTGCTGGTTTCTTCTTTGTGGGAATGAAGTGAGTGCGCCCTCTTCCATGGATGCATTGTAATTCTCCCATTAATCCCTGGAGGTTACTCTAAGATCACCAAAGACTCTTGGACACTCTCGGATCATCCTGGTTCGGATTCCTATTTGCTTGGTCAACCAAACTAATGGTGCGCCCCTATTTAGATTTGCGCCCCCGAGGAGAGTTTTTGGTCAGAGATCCAGGATATGGCTTGTGTGGTAACCTTCTCCTATAGATCACCTTCTTGGGAATATCAATTGGTATCAGAGCTTCAATATCCATGGAAAAGCTTATGATCTTGAAGATTGAGCCAAATTTTGTTTTTTGAGGTTTTCATGAAATAATCTAGAGTTTGCCAATTCGAGGGTTTCCATTTTTATGCAAGAAGCTCCATGGATCTCATAATAACCAAGAGAGCCCACATCTCCATTTCCACAAAGAGGAGTTCCACAGATCTAAAACAATACAGATCTCTCCCTCTAGACCAGTTCAAGCTCCATTGCTTTAGGGTTTTGAGTCCTCTGTTCTCAAAATAGAGTCCTTTGTTTAGCATTACAACCTAGGGGCACCTTTTCTCTTCAGTTGGACTCACAATGCCTCCACAAAAAGATCCTTTGGCAATCGACTCACATTCCAACACATCAAATCTTGTCTAAGATCTTGCCTCCGTCCTCAATGAGCTGCTCAGAATGCAACAACAAAACAATCCAGATCCTTTCTGGTTGGAAACTTGAATCCAACTACCGAAATTTGTTGGTCAAACCAATGGTGAAATTTTGGATTCTTGGATCCATAGCCTATCTGCCTATTTCAATACATATCTATGCCTTACCGAGGCAAGAAAGCTCCAGATTTCTGCCTTACAATTAGAAGGACTGGCACAAAATTGGTGGGATACAGAGCAAGAGAAGACCGCATTTGTGATAGATATTGGGAATGCTACAGAGTCCTCTACTTCCCAACCTATCAAAACCTAGTCTCGACTTTCCAAAGCCTTGAGAAATCGCTTCTACCCACCCGGGTATGTGCAATCCGTATGGATCAAATGGCACTAACTTCGACAACTCCCTTCACAAGGAGAGCAAGGATACATAGACTTCTTCTGCAAGATGTGCCTCTTACTTCACATTCTAGATCTGGAAGAGGTACTCATATTAAAATTTGTGGATGGTTTATTAGTGCAATTTCATCGAGAAATAGAGCTGTTTGAAAATCCAACTTTACACAAAATGTTTCATAGATCTTTGGAAATATAAAGGAAAGTCGCTCCTAGAGGTCGTATTCATCAGTCTTGCCCCTACACCAAACCCCCTGCCTCTCAACCATCCAACTCCCATCCATCAGCCTTCTTTCCACCTCCTTGGACTCAAAACTCCACACCCAATACAAATACAAGGACACCCTGGTGCTCACTCCACAAAACTACGTCACACAATTCATCAGATTGTCGAATCCTCCAAAATACAAAAACCAACAAAATCCTACTCACTAATCTCATTGCGACTTCCCAAGTAGCAGATACCAAAGAAGTTCCTCTGGACAATCCCACAGAAGTAGATCCCTCATTGTTTCTAATGACCCAGGAAGATTCGAACGCATCCACCCAACCCCTCTTCACCCATAACTGCCAAATCAAAAACGCCTTGGATTTACTGATTATGGACAATCAAAGCCTGATTATGGACAATGGAAGCCAAAACAATTTGGTGTCCCAAGACCTTGTCAATCTGGACTTACATCTGGACTTTGAAAATCAAGGGAAATTAGTGACTATGATTTTGGGTCTAAAACAGATCCCATACCACCAATGGCATCCTCTACTCACTCACCATAAAATTTATGTCTTTTATATTTACAACTTGCATAGAGTTTCTTTTCGGGAATTGAAAAGATGAGAAATATAAGGGAAGATTGTTCCCACTTACTCTAGGATTTTCTGCACTTTGATCATTGCTGTCATAATTTCCATGTGTAGATTGATTGTCATATCTGAACTGTAACTGATCTTCTTCCTGCCAATGACATGTTGTTGATTGCTTTGAACATTCCACATCTATTTCAACCTCATTCTCATCATCATACTGATCACACTTGGGTATATTATCCAAGTAAGGAATGTCATCAAACATGCACATCATATCAGTTGGTTGTTCCTCTGTAAGTTGAGATGGAGCTTCATCTTTGACTATGTCATGAATTGAATACATGAAAGAATAATTATCCAAACCATGGTCCCAAGGGTGAGCTGCAAAATGTTTGGGAATAATGACCTTTTCTTTCTCTGAAATCAATGGAACATGATGTCTTTGAACATCCAGTTTTTCTCTTATGCTAATCTTCTGCATCATCTCTTCCATGGTGCTGGCCGGAATGTCTAGTTTAGCTTCTGAAGATTTCATTTTCTCTGTTTCTTTGTTCATTACCTTTGAACTTTTGATCAGCAAGTTGGCCTACACATCAACTGCAATGTTCTGCATTTCTTTGAGAGTTGGAGTGTTTCTTTCTCTTAATTGGAATTCCATTCCAGGATCGAATGCATCTGGGAAATGCAAGTGAATTGATCCTGGGGGTGGCCTTATGTCAAGAGGAATTGCATGATATACCTTATTGAACCTTGCTGAAAACTATTGTACTTTTTCCCCTCACTGTCTTTTCAAGTGGTCATATTATTCTAGGATGAGAAAATTATTTCTCATGATCACCCACCTATCTAAGAAAATTTGCATGAACTTATGAAAATTTCTGATGCTTGCAGCTGGGAGGTTTTTAAGCTCATTTTTAACTTTGCCTCACAAAGACAAGGAAAAAATCCTCATATAGACATCGTCATATTCAACCTCATAAAGGTCAAGGAAATTTTCAAACCTCTGGATGTGTTTTTTAGCAGTAATATTGGCATTATCTCTATCAAACATGGGCAGATTATTGGTGTAATTTGCGAAGAGGTCATGGAGGATAGGAGGCAAATCTAGGGGCTTGTATCTGTCTGGGATTTTGGTAGGTACAGGAGGTGAAGCAAGAGGCTTACAACCATCCAGAGGTTTAGTGAGAGTACGAGATAAAGCAAGAGTCTTATGTCTCGCTAGGATTTCTAAAGGCGCATTTGGTATGTGCACTGGTGTATGAGTATGTACATAATCTACAATTTGGGGTTTAGTCTCTTGAGGCTCTTCAATGAGCAAGTGGTCAATGCAATCTTCAGTAATGTACTTTTGATCATGTTTAGGATAAGATAGAACATAATTACATATAAAACCAAAGATGTCTTGAATGCAATTTGAGTTTGAATACCTAATCTTTCCAGGTTTCCTTGCCATGTTTCAGGTTCTTCCTCCAGTGGAGTCTTCAAATCAGAACTGATATGGAGCTGGTTGGAGATGCCAGGTGAATGATTTCATCCTTCTTTTGTCTAGTCACTATCCACCATCAGTGATCAGATATGGAACTTTGAAGTGTACTACTGGGGAAAGTCCCCAGTATGGTAGCCATTCTGTTATCACTCTGTAATTTTCCCCAGGTTGTGGAGGTAGTCACAGAGGCATCATCAAAACCGCTTCGAGTCAAGGATCTATCCCTCCGAGACTCAGAGAGGGATCTCTCTATTTGATATAGATTTGTTTGAATAGGATATTAGGCTAGCTATTGGGTTCATAGTTTGGATTTTTTAATTGGTTTGCTTAGAGCTGGAGAAAAGGGCCATTGGGCAATGGAGTCACAATCTGAGATTTAATCAAAAAAAAATCCTACAAACAACCTTATAGGGCAAGGTAGGAAAATTATTGGATCTGGTAAAATTAAATGAAATTAAAGAGTAGGAAAAAGAAATGTTCAATTTAGCAACAGAGCAATGAAGAATTCTTCCACTGAATATAATAAGAAAAAAAATAATATTATCTGCAGCTAGCAACATAGTGTATCTTTCAACAAATTCTGATCATAAAATTCTGCCAGATAATAAGGAAAGAAAACATATGGAAATAGAGAAAACAATTGATAGGAGGATCACTTGACCAATATATTTGACATAGGAATCATGTAACCACTGCGACTATATTATTGAATTGATGAAACTACAGATGGCTCTGTGAACTCTGATACAAGATTTACATCATGGTCCTTGAATGATCAACCTCTCCTTACACATTTGAATCACTGCAATTTATAAAATGGACTCTCCCCAAGCTCAAGAGGTATGATTCAATCGCCTTAGCCAAGAATAACAAAAAATCCCCAAAAATCTATGACTGCAAATTTGGCCAAATATGCTGAAAATAGGGGTACGCTCAGACGATTGTATCTCCCAATCGGTGACACCTCGGAAAAAAAGGAAGGAGATTATTTTGGATGGGTATGTTCTGGACAAAAACCTCCTTCATTTTCCCCAAATCCGCCTCCATCTTGCCGAAATGGGTCCTGCAAAATCAAGACTGTAACAAAAAAATGAAAAACTGGAAAAATGGGGCGCGAAGATGGCTTGGATTATCCCTTCTCATGGCACCTGTGAAAGAACTGGGAGAGGTTTTTGTTCTTCAACCTGTGCTGAACAAAAATCTCTTTCAATTTTTTAAAATACGTCTCCATTTTCCCGTAATCCGCTTCGAAAGACAAGGTGTCAAACAAATAAAAAACGGACAGTTTTGAAAAATTGGGGGAAAATGGTTTTTTGGGAAAAGGTGGTATTCCAGACCCCCCTTAGGTGGTAAGTGGTCTTTCTGGGGGGGGTCCCCTAGCTTGTGGATCTTCCAAG
>CBVK0100971256.1:0-11529 GCA_900067695.1 Picea abies | reverse complement strand
AAAATGTTGTAATTTTGACCTCGTTTAAAAAAATGGTGCTACTGGTAGCACCACTTTTTGATTTGGGGGTTGATTTTGATGTTTTTTTATGAAAACATATGGTTTTTTTGGGCCAGAGTTCTCGTTTTGAGGTCACAGTTCTCATTAAATTGGTAAATTTGTTTAAAAAAAATACATTATTAATATGGGGACTCAAAGCCAGAGTATTACAAGGAGTATGTCTCCTGACTTGTCCTGGTTATGATCTCATAACCAACACAACATAATATGCAATTAAATTTCATATAGTTGCATTCAAGCATAAACAACACTTGTATACTCAAGGCCCTTTTCCTTTACACATCAATTCAAATATTGTATTTTGACTAAGGGAATTCTTACCTCAATTCCCTTCAACATCATAAATGGCCAAATGCATACTTGCATGGCTATTATCAAATTACTTGATGCTATCTGATCCATTGCTATTTTTTATAATATTGTAGGATCTCTTCACCAACCTCTTGATCATCATTTTATCATCCTTATTTTTTCTTCATATGGATGGTTGTCATATGCAATAGCAACATCAACACTTTGAACCATGCGATAAATTTTTCCTGGATACATAATCCATCATTAGTCACAATCAAATATCATAGCACCATTATTATATATATAACAACAGACTACTTAGAGTTTATAAACATGTCATATGCATGTCTAGGCATTCTCACATGTACTAATGCATGTCTATATACACCAATGATTCATCCCCAATATGCCTACTAGTGTGCATGCATTCTATTTTTCATGTATGCATTACGCATTACTTTTAGCATGCTTTCAAATGCATATTTATTCATTTATTTTATGGTGTAGATGTTTGTCCTTAAATTCCTCTATATATTCACTTCTCTGTGTTCCCTCATTATTCTCATGTATGCCCTATTTCTTCCTATTGGGCACCTTCCATCCAAGTCCAACTTGGCCCTTTTGAAATTCCAGCCAATATGTCCTATTGGTAGCTGGTTCTTCTAAGGAAATCATGCCCCAACTTTATTTTGGCTGAACCTTCCAGTATTCCTAATGTTGTACACACATTTCCTCAACTGACTAATAACACTACAATCTAATAACCACTCACTGTTTTATTTCTCCATTGGAACCTTTAAAATGAATGAAGCTTCATTTTTCTACCCCTTGAATTATTTGAACACTTGTTACCTGCTTCCACTGCGTACTCTAATAACACAAGTAACTTTCTTTCTTTGAATACCTTTTAGAAAGAAATAGTTGGTCCACTTATTTTATAAGCATTCCCATGCTTGCACATAGATATGACTCACCCATCCCATGAGTCTCACCTTGCCCCATGAGATACTTGTTTCCCTTTGCAACAAACTCTTTTTCCATCATTATTTCTATATTCAAGATTAAGAAACCTTACATTAACTTCATGTGTCTTTTAATGACATTTTTTTCACTCACTGACTTCATGTTTTATGTGAGAATCCTTGTTGATTTGTCTTGCAAGACATTTATACTCTGCAACAACCAAATACCAATCTATTTCTACTCTGCTAGAGCCCTTTATCAACTTTTCATTAACCACTTTGTAGCTCTGCACTTCCCTCTACAAGTTCTTTATTGTCTCAACCAACTCTACAAGATATGTCTCGCTTCCCTGTCCATTGGACCTAAAAATTATAATCTATAACAAAACCCCACAATATTTATTTTAAGACATATGATATTCTTGTTAACAATGCATTGACACAACACTCTATGCCTAGGTGTTCCCATGCTCATCAACAATACCTTGTTATTAAAACTCAACCTCTTTCCATTACTAGGTTGTTGCACTTCCAAATGTATCTCCAGATCACTGCATAGGAACCATCATGAGTACCTTCACTCTTCCTTACCAAATACTCACACCTGACATGAATCTCTATCATCTATAAAAAGTTTTTCCAAAATTGACATTGTCTTGGAAAACTTTCATTTTAAGTAGTTGCACAATTCTCATAATCCAATTCCACTTTTTTCTGCAGCTTTATGAAACAACCTGATGATTCTTTGGAGAACCTAAACATTATGTCAAGTTATCCTCTAGATTACCTTTCCAATGGATATACTCATTCCTTGTTCTAATTTATGAGATGAAAGTTATGGCTCTCTGAAATCAACAGTTTCACCCATTTTTGCACTTGTTTCACTGGTTCAAATTTTTTTCAGAAGCCAACTTTTGTCACCTGTAGAAGAAAATTGGTTACGAACCATAATTTTTTTTTTATAGGGGGTGCAGATAGAATTTTTTATTGGGAATACACAACAACTTTCAGATTTGGAATTTGAGGTTCTAGTCAAATTTTGTATCAAATTAGAATTGATGACTTTGTACTTTCACATTTTCTCCAGACTTAGAATGTTTAGCCAAAACTAGCTATCTCCCAAAAGAAGCAAATATGAGAAAAAATTTCTCAATACAAAGTTGTTTGGATTGATGAGGAGATAAAATGTCGACTAAATATTTTTTTCCAGATTTGTGATTTGGGGTCCCTTTTCCTCCGAAGATTTCAAAAGTTCCCAAAAGTGCCAGGGAATAGAGGTTTTTGGCATGTTTCCTCACATCTACACCAAAACCTTTGGAATTTGGATAAAATCCCAATTTGTTATCTTCACATCTAGTTTTTGGACACTCTATACAATTTTACCTTTATCTAGGCGCTGGTTACTGCGCACAACCTATATCTTTAAAAACCATTATTTTTCATTTTTTGGAAAATAAAAGAAAAACTTGCCAAGAACCCTCAATGACACATTTGTATCCTTCGTTACTATAGACATACCCTTCAAATTTCACCTGATTCTGAGTTAAACTGATCCTTTTATGACCAAAACAAGTTTTTGGCTCCAGACTCATTTTTTTAAAACTTGTCTATTTTCTCCTTCCCTTTCCTCCTTTTCTTTCCCCTCTTCTCTTCTTTTCTTTTTCTCTCTTATCGACGATGTTGGAACTACATTTTTGACAACCATGCATGCCACAAGTTTTGCATTGGGAACCAATATTTAGTGTGTGCCACAAGTTTTGTACCATGCACCGATATTCAATGCGTGCCACAAGTTTTGTACCTCACACCAATATTTAGCGTGCGCCACAAGTTTTGTACCACACACCAATATTCAACACGCACAAGTCTTGTACCGTGCACCAATATTTAACACACTCCACAAGTTTTGTACAATGCACCAATATTCAATGTGCACCATAAGTTTTGTACCGTGCACCAATATTCAATGTGTGAAAGTCTTGTACCATGTACCTATATTCAACGTGTGCCACAAGTTTTGTATAACACACCAATATTCAACATGCGCCACAAGTTTTGTACCACGCACCAATATTCAACATGCACCACAAATTGTTCTTTGTCGACACACACTATGCAAACTATATCGGTGAAAATTCTATTTTCAACACTTAACCGATTTTCCATATTTTGAGCTCGCGACTGCTACAACCATCACACAAACAACTGAATCGACCTTCTAAGCCAAATTTAGTCACTTGGAGGAAAAATTGACCCCCCATAAACACCATCTCATAAAATCAAAATCTTGGGGCCTTGACCCCAATTCCTTATGCTAAGTAAAACTGAGTTTTCGCCCAACTCTATACACAGATTGAAGTTCTTCTTTTTTGTAGTAGACCCAGGAAGGGATGGTGTTGTAACCAGAGCTATGTTATGAATGAATGCTTACTTAATATTCTCTTTTCTTTTTCAACCACCATGGAAGCTACAGACTTAGCTTCCCATGACCAAACTTGACCCTACGATTGTCAATTTGACATCCCTTCACCGAATCACATACATATTTCTCCCAAAATTTGGGGGTTTTTTCACCATAAATTCCCATTTTTTTCCAAATTTAACCACATTGATACTCTGTAGCAAGGAAGTTGTTAAATCCATGCTATTATTTGGCCCATATGGGTCTATTGTTGAACCAAAAGCTCTTATACCAATTGTAACATACCCTATGTCCAACAAAATGAAATTGTCTCTGATATCGATCTGTAGCATACCCAACTTCCTTGCTAGGCCATGTTACTGAAAAAATGAGTTAACATAACTCTGACACCATTTAAAAAGAATCATACATGCATCATGCCAAACAACTCATGCAACTAACAACAAATAAAAAAACATGAATGCAAATAATTAATCCATACACAAAATTCAACATTTAAATAAAACATATACACAATAGAATTAAATATAATCAATATCACAAAACACTTATCTCTTGCTAAATCACCAACTGTTTGGACACAAAGGATGTTCCTCCCAACCATATGCACTGTTCCATTTCTCTCAACAATAGAACACCCCCATGTTGGGGCTATGAATCCACAAGGAGTTCTATCTCTCATGTTTGTCCATTATCCTCACACAACCCAATACCCTAATTTCTAACTCCAACAACAATTCCAATTCACTAGCTCTCTTTCCCCTCAACCTTCAAACCCAAGGATTGGGATCCCCTTCTCTACTTGGTAGTCCCTCTAGCGATCCCACTTCCCTCCAGCGATATAATGCATGGTTGTCCAATAAATATCTTAGTTGGGGACTCCATGAATTATCGGTTGTTCAAAGAGTGGTCAAATAAGCCTTCAAAGGGCTCTTGAGCTATTTCCTCCATAGGAAAATGCACTACAAGCTCACAAACTGATTTATAGGCACACAACCTACATTTCCAACACAAAAATCAACCCTCTAATGGTTGTTCTCATGCACAATAGGGATGGTGCTCTTTTTCCAACACCAAGCTCCTCTTGCTATCCAAAAACCAACATGGTAAAAATTGTCTACCATACCGTTGATAAAAAAAAATCGATCACCTAGATTTCCCGCTCTTGGAATAACAAAAAAAAAAAATTGTATCAGAAGAAGGAAATTTTGGTAGATTATCAGTTCATTGTGTATCCCTCAGTATCAACTTCGTCACACATTTTTCGGATTCAAAATCTGAGTTCATATGCTCAAGATATCCATGTTTTTGTATAACCACCCAAAAAAAATGTCTTTTTCCATGTGTAACATAACTAATATATTATTGGAACCATAATTATATTATTGGAACCATGACAATTTTCTTGAAATCACACTCCATTTTCTTGGTTCTCCATACTTAGCATTTTCTTGGTTCTCGGTTTTCTTGGTTCTCCATCCCCATTTTTACACTTCCCACACTTAGTCTAATTTTCTCTTGCGGGGATACCTCCCCATTCACCTTACCCCCACTCCGCATTCCCTTACTCCCTCTCCTCTCCTCTTACCTCATTTCCCCATACTTAACCATTTTTAAAGAATTGCGGACCTACACTTCTTTCTTCCCCACCTCACCTCTGCATGCTCTTACCCCTCACTCCCTTACTCTCTTCTCCCTCATGACCTTCCACACTTAACCATTTTTTAATCCTTCCTCACTCCCTCATGCAGACCTCCTCCATGTGGACCTAATATCCTCACCTCCCCTCACTCCTCACCTCACATCCCCTCACTCCTCATCCGCATCCCTCACTCCCTTATTTCTCCTTCCTCACCTCCCTCCCTCATTCCACACTCTCATCCCTCTCCCATTTCTCCAACACTTAACCATATTTTCTAATATTTCACTCACCCAACCACATTATGACACATGACATCACACTATTTGTTACATGGAATCCAATGAGAACACTACACATAGTAGCCTATGGAGGGATGACACATGATAGACATATGGTACCATACAACTTGTGACACATAATTTTCTAATATTTCACTCATCCAACCACATTATGACACATGGAAGCACACTATTTGTTACATGGCATCCAATGAAAACACTATACATGGTATCCTATGGAGGGATGACACATGATAGGCATATGGTACCATACAACTTGTGACATGTCACTATTTGTTACATGGCATCCAATGAGAACACTACACATGGTAGCCTATGGAGGGATGACACATGATAGACATATGGTACCATACAACTTGTGACACGTGATTTTCTAATATTTCACTCACCCAACCACATTATGACACATGGAAGCACACTATTTGTTACATGACATCCAATGAGAACACTACACATGGTAGCCTATGGAGGGATGCCACATGATAGACATATGGTACCATACAACTTGTGACATGTGGAAACGAATGGAGATATGACATATGGTATATTATTGAACTATCACACAAAGAAACATGGAGAAATTTGGACCATTGACGCATCATGTTGACTGGGCATGAGGTGGAGGTTGACTGGGTATTTAAAATATTAAATAATTAATCAATTTCTAAGGGAAGGTCGAATTCTAAAGTCTCCAAAGTCTCCTCTTAATTCAAATTAGGTGTATGATACACCTTTTAATATATACCATTAATTATCCAAGAGTCCCATGCACGTGGGATTACATTTTTAAAAACAAAAGTCGAATTTCTAAAGGAGGAAGATGAATTCAAATGAAGGGCCCAAATTGCTTGGTGAAGATTGATCAACCACTGCTGAGCGTTAATCTTCTGAAGACCATATCTTGAGATTTGAGAGTCGGATTTGGGAAAACTTTACCTCGTTGGAAAGGTGATTTGACAAGGAAGATGTTGGAATAGGTTTCAAGGGACGGAATTGGCTATATTTTTCATGGAAATTGAAAGAAAAATCAACAACATTTTTATGCTTTGCTGATAAATTTGTTTGACAACTCAACTTCCCAAGGTCATTTATTGAGATCCATAACTCCAAATTGTAATCAAGAGGACTTGTTGGAAACAAAAAATGATTAATATTGCATCTTTAATGTTTCCAATGGATGAAAAAATAAAATATGTTACTCAAAAAATTAAAACACAATTCGCTTTTGTTAAAGGCAGTCAATTTGAAAAATTGAAAATAAAGTTTATTAAATAAAATTTATTAAAGGAATAAGTGGGCCTTTCTTGGAGGCACAAATTTCAATGAAATAAATTCATTAATGAAAACATAATGAATAATTAATTAATGAAAACATAATGAATAATTAATTAAAATATATTTACTCCAAAAGGAATGGTGGAGATTTCTAGAAAGGAAAACCCTAACTACTTCAAGAACATTGAAATCAGATTTTTAAAGGACAAGAAAAGGCATTGTGAAGGAGTTGGCAGTCAGAAGTTTATACAGTGGTGAAGAGTCTGCAAGAAGAAAATATCTATCTTTCTAAGATTTGTTGGAATGGACTTCTAAATCTTGTCTCTCTACATCTTCTACTTTTATGTTTCTTTCCATCAAATCTTTCATGTATTGTCATACAAATAGGAAGATTTGGGTATGAGCAGTTATTTCTCAAAAGTCTTCAGTTATCTTGTAATATTTTATGTCCAGAAGAACAATATCCATCCTTGTAAAAAGGAAATTGCATTTTAATTACAGTTTATCAATTTTCCATTGAGATTGTTGAGGCTGCTGAGAAAACTTTCTTTTTTGACAGTGTTAAATTTATCACATGTGGGATATTATTATTGATTCCTCTACATAGAGATATTTTGGCGCATAACTTTAATGACCTCTCAAGAATTGATGTTTTGAGTGTGAGATGTTTAAAATGTGCCTATCATATTCTTTATTGAGTTTTAATGGTGCACTCTTCTAAAGTTTTCTGATGACATGTCCATCTTTGTTTTTCCATTCTTTTTGCAAAGTCATAGAATATTCCAGGTTCATTTTATCTTACAAGAAAGAAAGAATATCGGTTGAATGGAGACTCCAAAACCTTGTAGACATAAATCTCTGTTGACACACTTGATCTTATCTTATCTTCAAATGATCTGATGTATATCTGTATAACTGTATACAAGGGTTTTACATTTGTATATATTAGATTTCTTGGAAGATATATCAGGGTTTTCTCTTTATTATTCACTCTTTGCATTCATTGCAAAACCATACAAAGAATCTTCCAATATTTCATCCAAAGATGAGTACCACCTCTCTAAAAATGAAGGGGGATTCAATGAAGGGGGATTCATATCCTCACGAGGTTGACCTTAAGACCATAAAATAGTATTTTAGATCAACACATACCCATTCAAATTTTCCCTTTCCCCATTCTTGCTTGACTCTTATTTTTTCCCTAAGGATGATTACACTCAACCCATGCTATCATAACTGAGTGGGATAACTTCCTCACCCAACCTCTTACATGAATTCAATGATTGAGTGTTGAATAAGTCAAAGGAATAAATGGTTTAATGAAAAATTGATTAACAAAGATGGCTTAAGACTCAAGGAGTATGGTAACCCCTCAAAATCCCCATTAATCCTCCTCTATTGTGGAACCATATCCCCCCATCGTTACCATCCCTCTCGTATCACAATGAGTTATTTATAATTTTATTAATTATTTCACTGTACACTTTACATATCTTGGCCCTTAGCCACATCAACATATTGACTCACCACCCCAAAATACATTTACCCAATTACATTATAATTTGTGGGGATTAAAACTAGGCATGTTACACAAAGAAAGATAGAGATCTTATTTTCTAAAATGGCCCATATTTCTTTGGCACTAGAGGTATGTACCTTAATTGTTGAACTCATAATTTTGACCCAAAATTGTATGTTCCATCTGTCATTCAATTATGGGTTTGTATTCCACATTTACCTCTTCACTGTTGGAATGAAGATTCACTACAAAGCATTGGAAACACCCTAGGGAAATATATTTATAAATATGAGCCAAGGATGGAATGTTTTCTTGCGCCCAAATTTTTGTTGAATTTGATGTCGAGAAAGGATTGCCAAAAGTGATCCTTCTTATCTTAGACAACTAAAAGCACATTCAAAAGTTGGACTGCAAGCAATTTCCTTTCAAAATAAAAAAATTTCACGAGTACATTCATTTTGTGAAGGATTACAAAAAACCCTTTGCATACCTAGACAATCCATGATAAATATGATCAATGGCAAGTGGTTAAGAAAAAAATTAATTCCAAGCACTAAATCAGTTTGAATGCTCCTCATTCGGCCCCTTCTTCTTCATATCAAATAATTTCTATGGCACAAATCATGCCATTTCTTCTCATCAGGCAGTCATTTGAGTAGAAAAACATTCCTTCTCTACACCAACAACTGAGAACCTTGCAAAATATCTAGGAAGAAATTAGGTATTAGGATTTGGATGGGTAGCTAATAGATTCAATATTCTCTCATAGGATGAGCTAATATATTTTGTAGAGGTGGTCACTCCTCCTATCAACAAAACCTCCTCTATTTTTCCTCTCGAAATATGTACTTTCCTTGATTCTCAATCCACCCCTCTAGTTGAAGAAGACCCCCTTCGTAATTAGCATGAGGAAATTGGTGTAGTTTTGGAAAAAAAATCCTCTATCCTTTAGATTTATCACTAGGAAAAAGGATTAGAGGAAATTTGAAGAGGAATTAAAGGAGGAAGGCAGAGAAGAAGAGATGCATCCCAAAAAGGTAGGGAGGAAACCAACAAAATAAAAAGGGAAGAGGTAGACAACAAAGAGAAGGTTCTCAATCTCCAAACCATCATTGAAAAATTGATGGGAGTGAGATCCTAAATTGTCTCATAGAAAATTCTAGGACCTTATATGCATCTGATGAATGGAGGTCATAAACCCTCAACCACTAAATAATGAATATAGTCTCTTGGAATTACAGAGGCATGGGTAGAAAGTTGAAATAGTAGCCATGCAAGATCTAATCTAATTAGATAGTCTAGTTATATTCCTCCTTTGGGAGACAAACATTGAAGAAACTAACATGATTCAAATTGGAAAACACTAGTGGAAAATATGTGAGGGTGTAACAGTAAGCTCAAGAGAAACCTCAGGAGGTATTTGCACTCTATGGGATATCTCTATTCTCTGACTATGAATTACTCATCAAACACAAAATTAGGACTTAGCAAGCCTGGTGCATAAAAAAATAGGAATGCAATATAGTATATTTAACATTTACATGCCTTTGATATACAAAGAAAAACAAGATCGTTGGCATTCTTTGCAGATTCTTAAAGACTCTAAGGTTACCAAGAATAACATAGTAGCTAGAAAATTCAACATGGTTTTAAACAGCAAGGAAAAATGGGGAGGGATCATTGTTAGAGACCCTTTATGAGAGAACATGGAGGATCTCTTTATTGGTTGGGATCTGATAGATATCAGATCGACAAGAGGAAAATATACTTGGTCAAACAAGAGAATCAACCCATGACATATTGATACAAGGTTAGATCAATTCTTGGTCCAAAGTGATCTTATGCTCAATAATTATATCATATCTTCGTGAATCATTCCTTATGAAATCTCATATCAAAAATCGATTTATCCATTTCTTAGTCATTCTGAAGACTTCAGACCCCTCCCATTTCAATTCTTTCCTCTTTGTGTATAACAATTAAGAGCCATGGATATTGTTTCAGAGGTATAGAATAAAGGCATCACAATATCGCCTTAATTTGTTTGGGAACAAAAATTAAAGTATTTCAAAATATCCCTCAAAGAATGGGTGAAATCTTCATTTCTTCTAGTAGATAAAGAAAAATCCAGCCTACATGCACATCTTGAAAATCTTCGAATGCATATGGAAAAATAAAGAAGTCACCAAACAAGATCGAATAGAAGAGAGGAATCTATGCAAATGAACTTCATAAAGCAACCAAACGAGAAGAAGAAATGTGGCATGTCAAGTCAAGGAATATTTAGCTTTAGTCTGAGGACAAAAATACCTCATTCTTCCATCGTAAAGCTAGTAAGTTAAGAATTCAGAAAAAACAATGTCAAAGAAATCATGTTAGAATATGGATCCTCTCTGAAGGATTTCTTGGCCATCAAAGAATCTACAAGGAACCATTTTGAATATCTCTATACGAAAGAAGAGGATTACAATTTAGATTCAACAAATATCATTCTTAAAAACATTCCCAACCTGATATTGACATATGAAAATGACGAGTTAATCAAAGAAATACAAGAGGGATAAATAATGCAAGCTCTTTGGGGTTTGGATCTTAACAAAGCTCCTAGGCCATATGGATTCTCTATACACTTCTATAAAGTTTATTGGTCCATTATTAAATATGACTTGAGGACCATGCTCCTACATGTTCAAAAAAAATACTAATTAGGAGGTATTACAATCTCATAGTTTTTAGCTCCTGTTCTTAAAAAGGTAAATCCCTCTTCCTTCTCCCAATTTTGACCTATCTCTCTATGCAATTCCCCTTACAAAATTATAACCAAAATTATGGCTAACCAAGTGAAAAAGATTCTCCCCAAGATAATTTCCGCAAATTAGGGAGGCTTTATGCAAAAGAAACAAACAATAGACAATATAATCATGGTCTAGGGGTAATCCACTCAATACGAGAGAACAAAGAAAAATAATGATTATAAAAATAGGCATGGCCAATGCATTTGATCAGGTACAACACTATTTTCTCTTTGCAATCCTTTCTAAATTTTATTTTAATAA
>CBVK0100971254.1:0-19953 GCA_900067695.1 Picea abies | reverse complement strand
CGACTCTACTGTTGGATTCTTTCATTCTGTGACATTACTGTGCCTAACCCTTGGTGCTTGTTTCTGCTTACAGCTGCTAGTGGCCTGCCTCATGTCTAGGGGCGTTGGTTTCTTGTTGTCACTATGATATGTCGAGTCGTCTTGATTGTGTTCATCTCACTTGCATCCTGTTGGTTTGAGTGTTGACGTAGAGTCGAGGGGGTTGTGTCTTCTACACGCGCGCACACACCTTAACAGCCCCCCCCCCAAAAAAAAGAAATTTGCACAGGTTGACAGAGTAGTTGTCCTTAACTAGGAGGGTTGTTACAACTTAACCTATATCAATTCAAGTTGCTTACAACCTGCCCCAATAGACGCAACGTTCCCTTACCTGTTCTACAAAAATAAGGATATTGCAATGCATAATAGCCACATGCTATCACTCATACTTGACGATGATATCATCATCAATTTAATTGACCTGGAAGAAGACAAACATGGAAATGTGCCATGTGATGAACATTCAGTCACTTTACCTTTACAGCTTGTCCTCAAATTAGAAATGTTGGTTGAAATATATGCCTGTAACTATGATTCATAGGATGGCTTTGTCAATGGTGCATATGGAATACTCAAAGGCTATACAAAGATAGATAAAATTGATGTCCTTTGGATTAAGTTCCATGAACCGCATATAGGCAAGCGACAAGCAAGCAAGTTTTCTTATCTATATAATTCAAACATAGAAATGTTGGTTGAAATATATGCCTGTAACTATGATTCATAGAATGGCTTGGTCAGTGGTGCATATGGAATACTCAAAGGCTATACAAAGATAGATAAACTTGATGTCCTTTGGATTAAGTTCCATGAACCGCATATAGGCAAGCGACAAGCAAGCAAGTTGTCTTATCTATATAATTCAAACATTGGAAGTGATTGGACACCTATTTTGTGAATATCGATGCCAATATCAACATCAAAAATGACATGTCGATTGAATATTCGAAAATAGTGTCCGATTAAACTTGCATGTGCACATAAAGTCCACATATCACAAGGACTAACACTTGATAATGTTGCATTTCAGCGTGTTGGAATTCAGATACATGGACTTTTATACACAGCACTATCCCATGTCAGAAGCATGGAGTCCTTGTATTTACTAAGTCCTCTTACAAAAGATAACTTCAAAGTGAAACAAATAGTTGATATTGAAATGAAACAACTTAGTACCATCGCAAAATGGAAACTACACTATGATTACCAATCCATACAAAAAAATTCATTTGTATCAATCCTCTTGCTGAACACACGCAACTTAAATGCACACATGGATGTTCTACTGAATGACTATGATATAATGCAATATGATATTTTGTGCTTGTAGGAAACACACATGTCATTATGCATGTTGATGCAGGAGCATCTCTCCACGTCAGCTAGCCAGCCAACCAGCCACGTCGGTGAATTCAAGTCGCACGCTAAGAGAGAGGCGCAACCTCATTTAGATATGAATTCAATGTAATTTAATGTTTAAGCTAGTGAGATGTAGAGCCGTGCATTTACACAGGCTCTAGATAAGATCATCCTTTAATGTGTGTAATGGCTGAGATCTAGATCCAATTTTGGACTAGACAGCCCATTCAATGTAATTGAATAGGGTAGGTAGGTTGGAGGGAAGAGCTCTAAGAGCCCCATCAGGTAAAAGAGATTCATAATATCTCATTTTGAAAGAAGTGGAAGTTGGGTGAGAATATATGAGTAGAGAGCAGAAGAGAAGAGCTGAGACCTTGTTACAAGCCGTGCTCAGGAACACCTTGTAAATATAGGCATTTGCCATATTTAATACAAAGAGCAGCTTTTCCTGCATTATTCTATGTTATGTGAATGTCTGTGAGTGTTCTTTTATGCTGTAGGTGTATACTATAGTGGTGCATTTGCAGGAATGTGTTTGATTTCAGGTGAAGGTCTTTGAGGCTTCACACCAGGAGGGTGTGATAGAACACTACGGGTTCTGATAGTTGTACACAGAGGATGCACTTTTGAACACTGCGGGTTGAAACAAAGATGTGATGCGGCATAGGAACTCGAATCAACAACTCAAGAGGAAGACCTCAAGGTTGTTGAATACCTTGGAGGCAAGGCTGTGTAAGGGAGACACAATTGTAGATAAAAGATATGAGGAGTTCTGTAAAGCTCTGCCAAGTGGGTATTGAGCACAGGCACAAGGTGCAGTTGGAGGAACTCTTTTGTGAGTTCAGACAGAAGCTCTTAGGAGTTATATGAAGCATTGCCAGGTGGGAATTGAGCCAGTACAAGGAGTGCACAAAGGTAGAACTCTGCTGAGAGTTCAGGAAGAAGAACCAGAATCACTAAGGATTTTGAGAGCTCTGCTAGGTGGGCATTAAGTGGGTGCATAGGTGCACAGGAGGACATAACTGTTGAAAGTTCTGGGAAAGGATAAGTCTTCCAGGTGGGCATCGAGTAAGTGTGCAGATAGGTACAGAAGAGAAGAGAACTCTTTGAGTTCTGGAATTTGAGGAATAATCCACTGAGGGATCTTCACAAGGTTGTTGAACACCCTGAAAACCTCAACAAGAGGTTAGTTGAGAAAATAGAGATCCAAGAGGCCATTACATTCTCCATATGAGGGAGAAGGAAGAAAGATAAAATAACTTAGGGGTATGAGTACTTGGAAAGCTCAGAAGATATAGCACTTCGGTGTGCAAAGACTCTACAGGAGTCTAGAGGTCAATCTTCAAGGATTTGAAGAAAAAGCTCAGGAGGAACAACGTTATTGAGAATGCAGGTGAGGACTCAAAGTTGTGGAGTTCATAGAGAGGGAGAAAAGGTTGAGACCTTTGGATTTTGAAATTCTTCAAAGGTTGGGAAGAAAGTGTGCACAAGCTCAGGAGGGAGAACAACAACTATCAGATCAGCTGGAGAATGAGATCTGGACTGTTGATTTTCACGTCCAGGAGGGTGTCTAGAGAAGCACATAGAAGAGGAGATAGTGGACCGTCGGATGTTCACACAGAATCTCGTCAGTCATTGGATTGGGAGAAGATGCTCATAGTTTTGCCTCTGGAGTAAGCGCACAAGAAGGATGGATCTGAACCATGAGATCTCGAGTAAATTTCCCGTCAGCCATCGGATTGGATAGGAGAAGCATGAGGTTTACCTTCGTGGAAAAGAGGCGGAAAATCTCGATGAGAGGCGTAGCCATTGGGATAACAGTCATTGGAAAATGGAGATTCTAGAGGTGGAGAAAATCAAGACACTTCAAGTCTCAAAATATCGGGGAGATCTGGACCATCTGTTAGTGGAGACATGTGGCGAAGATCGAGCGCCCGTTGGTACTTTGGCGCATCGGGATATTGGCATTCACGTGGAAAGGAGATCGGGGAAGTCCATAGTGAAAACCTCGACATAATATGAGCCGTCCGTTTGGGGAGACAGGTGTAATAAATCCAAAGAGAGTCGGCATATTGGCTATCAGGAAATCGGAGATCCTGAGGTCGAAAAAGTTGGGACATCACAAGTCTCAAAATCCCGAGAGTAAATCAGGACCATCCATCAGAGGGGGACGCATGGAAGTAATCAAAGCTATCGGGGAAAGGCCCGAAAGGAAGTCTTCTATCAACATTTTTGTCATTGGGATATCAGGAATCCTGGTGACAAGAGGTTTGGGCATTTCAGAATCGTGAAGTCCGAAACCCCGACAAGAAGGAAGGAGCCATCGGGGGGGGCAGCTGTCAGCATATTGGAGAAGTGGGAAGTGTTGGTTAAGGGGAAGCTGTCAGCATAGTAGAGAATTGGGATTTGAGGAATCAAAAATCCTGTGGGTAAATGTTTTTTAGCATCTGAAACCCCGAAACCTCAATGGGAGACAAGACTGCGGTCACGGGGAGAACGATCATATGGGCCAAGAGCCTAGCCAGGAGAGCTAGTGCATAAAGAGTGCATTGGGATTCAAGTAATTAAGAATCTTGAGGGAATATGTATTTGGACATTGGAAATTCTGAAACCCCGACGAGGAGGTATGGTTGTGGTCATATAGGGGGAGGTCACGTGGACCAGGAGTTTAGCCTGGAGGGCTAACAGGAATCAGAGCACATCTGGATTTCTAAACCCAAAACCTCGACGGAAGGAATATAAGGCTGTGGTCTTATGAATTAGTGGTCACATGGACCAGAGGGCATAGCCACAGGGAAAATGCATGAAGGGCACCATCGGTGAAATTTCTCATTGGTGATCGGAGAATCGAGAGTACAGGAACTCTTGATGACGGGGAATGGGAAACCCTGAAACCTGAAATTAAGATCAGGAAAAGAGTGCAATCATGTGTAGAAGGCCGTATAGGTGAATGAAGGACCTGTGGATCAGGTTTTCACAGGGATTCCATTGGGAGTCCAAGGAGCCGCTTTGGCTCAGCAGAAGGGGATTTTTGATCGATCCTGTGAGTGGGTGTCAGAGTTTGTAGGTAGCTTGCGCCTGCCATCAAGTGGTATTAGAGAAAATTCTTGTCTGTATATTTCAAGAAAGAGGGGCATGAGATAAAGAGCACTCTGATACACATCAAGTGGTATCAGAGCGGGAACTTCACTTGTATATTTTAGGTGAAGAAGAAAGACAATAGAAGATAGAGCGCTGGAGACTCTATGGTGATTGTTTGTAGGTAGGCAGCAATCAAGAAGATAGTCAGGGAGACTGGAGGATGAGGCTGGTAGAACTCTCAGTGCAGAGTGACAACAACAGATTTGCTAGGAAGGCAAACAGAGACAACAACATGGCTACTGAAGGCCGTAGGTATGCTGGGAGGAAAGAGCTATGGAGCCAAAAGGAAATAGATGAAGAGCTTGCTAATATAAAAAGAGAAATGGTGAATCTCAAGTTAAAGTTGCGGAAGGATAAGAAGCTGAGATGGCTATATGAATGGCCCATGAAGAAGGAAAAAGCAAAATGGCCAGTCAAGAAGTTGATGGTCAGGAGACAACGTAGGCTTTTAAGAAAATGGTTGAGGTGTGCTTAAAACCTCAAGGCCACAGAGGAAAGGATGATTTATGTCTGTGAACTAGAGACTGGGAGAGGTCTCGATGATTTTGAAAATGAATTAGGATCGGTTGAGGATCTCAAGAACTGCCAGGAGGGAAAAGAAGAAATTCCAATTTTCCAGGTGGGCAACGAGTTGAGATCACTGTGGGATATCAGAGACTGTTAGGAGGACAGTCGAGGAATTTCACATTTCCAGTTGGGCAATGATATGAGGTCACTATAGGATCTCGAAGACTGCCAGGAGGGAAGCAAAAGGCTTCCAGTTTTCCAGGTGGGAAAGGAAACAGAGATGGAACTAGTTGATTCCATGGACTGCCAGGAGGGCGGCAGAGACATCCCATATTGCCAGGTGGGAAGGAATGGGTAGGTGAATTTTGATCAGCTCGAGGAGCTAACCGAGAAAATGAGACTGTCTAAGGGTCTCATAAATTTAGAGATGGATTTAGATCAACAGATGCAGCTGATAGAGGAGGAAGATATGATAAATCTCTTGATGATTGGGGGAATTGGAGTATTCCTACCATTTTCCTAGGAGGAGGAAGAAGTCTATTTTGTAGATGGTGTAGCAATAGAACAGTCAGTTGTGACTGTCAGTAAAGAAGAAGAATTGGAGCAGGTTTTGGAAGCTGCCCAAGAAGGAAAAGAGAGTGAGCATTCTGAGGAATGGCTCAATGACTTTAGCCAAGAAGCTGAGGAAGCTGTAGAATTGAAGATGACAACATAAGATAAAGTTATCACTCCATGGGAGATGGAGTTGGAGATGATAGAGGATTGGCTGAACAATCTAGAACCAGCAGGAGAACTGATAGAAGTTGAGCTGTCAGGGAAGGTGACTGAACAAAAAGTCAGTCAAAGGGAGACTGTAGAGCTGAAGTCTGCAGTAGAGTGGCAACTTGAGTCCATAGATGAAGATGAAGATGAAGAAGGCATGGGAGATCGTGATGATCTACCCATCTACAGAAAAATTTTGCAGCTGAGGAGACTGCATGAATAGGACTAGCCATGGGAGCAGCTGGACAAAGTGATCGAAGAGATCATGGAGATGATGATATGATCATCGGATACTATCAGGAAGGAGAGGCTGAACAGAAGAGAAGCAAAAGTAGCACAGAAGTAGCAGTAGCAGCAGAATGGAGCAGATGGGAAGCTCCAGATGTTTGTTTGGGATCCAGGAGGATTCCCAATAGGTGAGAGGGGAAGCTCATGAGCAGGAGCTCATGATTTTGCAGCTGAGGAGTTTGATGTAGGAGCATCTCTCCACATTATCCAGCCAACCAGCCAGCCACATCGACGAATTCAAATTTCATGCTAAGAGAGAGGCGCAGCCTCATTTAAATCTGAATTCAATGTAATTTAATGTTTAAGCTAGTGAGTTGTAGAGCCGTGCCTTTGTGCAGGCTGTAGATAAGATCAGCCTTTAATGTGTGTAATGGATGAGATCTAGATCCGATTCTGGACTAGACAACCCATTCAATGTAATTGAATAGGGTAGGTAGGTTGGATGGAAGAGCTCTAAGAGCCCCCTCAGGTAAAAGAGATTCAAAATATCTCATTTTGTAAAAAGTGGAAGTTGGGTGCGAATCTGCGAGTAGAGAGTAGAAGAGAAGAGCTGAGACCTTGTTACAGGTCATGCTCAGGAACACCTTGTAAATACAGGCATTTTCCATATTTAATACAAAGAGCAGTTTTTCCTACATTATTCTGTGTTATGTGAATGCCTATGAGTGTTCTTTTATGTTGTAGATGTACAATGTAGTGGTGCATTTACAGGAGTGTGTTTGATTTCAGGTGAAGGTATTTGAGGCTTCACACCGGGAGGGTGTGACAGAACACTGTGGGTTCTGATAGCCGTGCACAGAGGATGCACTTCTGAACACTGCGGGTTCAGACAAAGACATGCTGCGGCACAGGAACTGGAATCAACAACTCAAGAGGAAGACCTCAAGGTTGCTGAATACCTTGGAGGCAAGGCTACGTAAGAGAGACACAGTTTCAGATAGAAGCTCTAAGGAGTTCTATAAAGCTCTGCCAATTGGGCATTGAGCATAGGCACACGGTGCAGTTGGAGGAACTCTGTTGTGAGTTCAGACAGAAGTTCTGAGGAGTTTTGTGAAGCTCTGCTAGGCGGACATTGAGCCAATACAAGGAGTGCACAAAGGTAGAACTCTGCTGAGAGTTCAGGAAGAAGAACCAGAATCACTGAGGATTCTAAGAGCTCTGCCAGGTGGGCATTGAGAGGGTGCATAGGTGCACAGGAGGACAAAACTGTTGAAAGTTCTGGGAAATGATAACTCTACCAGGTGGGCATCAAGTAAGTGTGCAGATAGGTACATAAGAGAAGAGAACTCTTTGAGTTCTAGAATTTGAGGAAGAATCCACTGGTGGATCTTCACAGGGTTGTTGAACACCCTGAAAGGCTCAGCAAGAGGTTTCTTGAGCAAATAAAGATCCATGAGGATGTTACATTCTCCATCTGAGGGAGAAGGAAGAAAGATAAAATCCCTTAGGGGTTTGAGTACTTGGAAATCTCATAAGAGATAACACTTCGGTGTGCAAAGACTCTATAGGAGTGTAGAGTTAAATCTTCAAGGATTTGAAGAAAAAGCTCAGGAGGAACAACATTATTGAGAACGTAGGCGAGGACTCGAAGTCGTGGAGTTCGCAGAGAGGGAGCAAAGGTTGAGGCCTTTGGCTTTTGAAATTCTTCCAAGGTTGGGAAGAAAGTGCGCACAATCTTAGGAGGGAGAACAACAGCAGTCAGATCAACTGGAGAAGGAGATATGGACCATTGATTTTCATGTCCAGGAGGGCATCTGGAGAAGTGCACAGAAGAGGAGATTATGGACCATCCAATGTTCACACAAAATCCTGTCAGCCATTGGATCGGGAGAAGATGCTCAGAATTTAGCCTCTGGAGTAAGCACACAAGAAGGACGGATCTGAACTGTCAGATCTCGAGTAAATTTCCCGTCAGCCGTCGGATTGGATAGGAGCTGCAGGAGGTTTACCTTCATGGACAAGAGGTAGAAAATCCTGACGAGAGGCGTAGCCATTAGGATAGCAGTCATCGGGGTATCAGGATTCTCGAGGTGGAGAAAATCGAGACACTTCAAGTCTCAAAATATAGGGGAGATCTGGACCATCCGTTAGTGGAGACGCATGGCGGAGATCGAGCACTCGTTGGTACTTTGGCACATCAGGATATCGACATTCCCGTAGACAAGAGATCGTGGAAGTCCATAGTGAAAACCTTGACATAATCTGAGCCGTCCGTTTGGGGAGACAGGTGTCAAAAATCCGAGGAGAGTTCCATACTAAATAGTTTTTCATTTACTTTGTCTGTGTTTGTCGAACTTGTTTGAATTTTTTTTTTTTTTTTGCGCCTAGAGCCAGCCAGCCTGTAGGTCCACCATCCAAAAAAAATGCAATGTTGAGCCATCTAGCCCACAAGTCCACTTGTCAATTTGCATATTTCCCAACTATGGGTGCTATTTGCAAGACAGAGAACATTAGAGGCCCAATGTAAAACCCACAAGTCCGCGATCCAAATAAGTGGCTAAGTATGGAATAAGGGATCCATGCATATTTGGTATGTATTGCTCATTTCTGGGAGCCCGTCAGCCCTGTAGTCTCTTTGTTAATTTTTATATCGTGGAAATCACTAGAAGTAGAATGTTGAGTTGACCAGCTCGCACATCCACTTGTCAATTTGTATATCATGAAGTTTTGGATTCTATTTGTAAGGCACCTAACAATAGAGGCTCATTTTTTACCCCACCAGCCCAACAACCTGCGATCCAAAAACTGTACATGCTCTATAAAATCTCAGCCACCCTACAAGTCCACTTGTCAATATGTATATCGAGGAAGTGTGTGTGCTATTTGTAGGACACAAAACAATAGAGGCCTATTTTTTGAGCCCTCCATCTCAAGAACCCACAATCCAGAAAGTGGCCAAGTATGGAATACGATATCCGTACATGCTCTATAAAATCTCATGTCCATACTTTCTAAAGGTACATCTTTAGTTTTGCCTGCTTTCTACACATATTGATCTGGTAGCCATAGAGTTGGTGTTGCACATGAATTATGAAATATGCACTGGGAGTCGGATCAAGCCCTTTGGTTTCCTTAGCCAATTTTATGCCCGTGGGTCCCCCACTACGCATTATCAAACTCTCATTCCCCATGTTTCAAGAAAGTGTACATGCTCTATAAAATCTCAACCACCTTGCAAGTCCTCTTGTCAATTTGTATATCATGGAATTCTGTGTGCTATTTGTAGGACATGAAACAATAGAGGCCTATTTTCTTATCCCACCAGCATGTGGATCTACGATCCATAAAGTGGCAAAGTATGGAATGCAATATCCATACATGCTCTATAAAATCTGATGTCCATACTTTATAAAGGTACATATATAGTTTTGCCTGGTTTCTACACATACTGATCTGGTTAGCAGACATTTGGTGTTGCACATGAATTATGAAATATGCATTGTGAGTTGGACCGACCCCTTTGGTTTCCTTATCCAATTTTATGCCCATGGGTCGCATGCTACGCATTATCAAACTCTTGTTCCCTGTGTTCCGAATGTGCATCTTTCATTGAAAAATTGGTAATCCATGTCTATGCTCACGGGTTCCTAGATGGTAGAGTGGCAGATTTCATGTCCATCTACTCTTGTGCCTGAGACTTCGGTGATCTAGAATTGGACCCGAACTGGAAGCTTGCGACTCATTTGCTAATTTTCTTTAATTAAATTGTACAATATCAATATTCATTATTAATAATTTAGTATTTAAAAATAATGTTTTTAGATAATGTTATCTATATAACATAGATGTTATATGTTATTAGATAATCACAATCTTGAACCCGCCAGTCCTGGAGTCCATCTATCAACTTGTATATCACAAACTCCGAGTGTTGCATGGAGCACATGGGAAAATAGAAGTGAAATATTGAGCGATCCATCCTGAAGTCCCCCGATAAATTTTTATATCGTGGAATTCTCAGTGCTATTTGTAGGACACGAAACAATAGAGGCCCAATTTTCAGCTCGCCAACCCAAGAACTTGCGATCCAAAAAGTGGCTAAGAATGGAATGAGGGATCCGTACATGCTACATGAAATATGATATCCATACTTATAAAATCACATAAAGGTACTTTATAAATCTAATATCCTGTGCCCAAAACTTCGGTGATCCACAATTTGACCTGAACTCGAACTTGCGTCTCATTTCATAATTTTGTTTAATTAAATTGTACAATATCAATGTTTAATATTAATATTTTAGTACTTAAAAATAATTTTTTTAGATAATGTTAGATATATAACATATATGTTATATGATATACATCCCACCAGTCCTATAGTCCGTCTGTTTTTTAGCACGCCTGTTCGATAACCCGCGATCCAAAAAGTGCCTTAAGTATGTAAGTTTGCATGTCAATTTGTATATCATGGAACTTTGATTGCTGCGGACCGATACAAGTGCAATGTCCAACCAGCCAATTAAATTGTGGAATATCAAAATTTTTATATCGCAGAACTTTGATCTATAAACAATTGGCATCCTCAGCCAATTAGCCTTGCATTTCATCTGTCAGTTTGTATATCGCGGAACTCCAAGTACTATTTGGAGGACAAAGAACAATAAAAGTGCAATGTTCATCCCACAAGTTTGCTTCTCAATTTCTATATCGCGCAAGTCTAGGTACTATTCGTAAGACACAGAGAAATAGAGGCCCACTTTTGATCCCACTAGCCCGAGAACCCACTATTCAAACAATGTACATGCTTCTGTTCGGTACGCTCCCTGAGAGCCTACACAAAGTCACACTTTCCATACTTAGCCACTTTCCCGCAATTACCCAAATACACAAACCCTTCGTTGAACTACACCATCATGCCCTCTTACATTTTACGCTTTTTGCAATCAACAATTCTAACTCATGTAGTTTCACCATTGGACACTCACCAGTTTCATCATGCAGTTTTAGACTTGACCATTCCTTCCTTGCTTGCTCTTCCCTGTCCCCATCACCTTCACACATGTCCATAATAAAAAATAATGTTTATATATATATATATATATATCTTGTTTCTAAATATTTAATGCTAACAGGTCACCATACAACACGCATAGATATTGTCATTAATGAGGAGATCTTCCATTCACACGCATTGAACCATCATTTCCGAAGGGTTATATTATCCCCTCCTTTTCTTCATTTCAAGCAGCGTCTAGAGAAAACCAACGTTTTCATAAACTACTGGCAGCAGCTCCACAATAGTTTTGTAGAGATACAGTGAACATCTTCCTCATGAGATTCCCATAGGGGAGACAGAGCAACCCAAAATTTACAGTGAAAACATGGATCTTGACGCTAATCTGGATAGCATATTATGCAACCTTGATCAACCCAGAGATGCAATTCACCTTGCCTACTCAATGGACATGGTTGATACCAAATTTTTTGATGAAGATGAATCCTTCATATTCCAGAGTGTTGTTTTTGAAAGAATATAAAAAAGATTAATCATTGAAAAAAGAGATGTAAAAAATAAGAAAAGAAAACATCGTTTAGAACTTGACCTTGCCAATATGTAGGTGTCCAAAATCTTTCAACTTCACATGGAAACTAAAGATGCTCTTCATGATTCCATTGGAGTCATTGAGACTGATAATGCCAGACTAAAGAACTGGATCAAGGAATTAGAGGAAGCTCTGTTTCCTATGCCATTGCTTGGCAGTACATTGGAAATAGCCATGCCTGTGACTACCTGCACCACTACAGAAAATCTAAAATGCTCCTCCAACTTCCTCGCATTCTGTAGAGGATATGTGGAGAAAAATATCAACAAAATAATGGAACTAATTACTAAGGCCTGGGAAACATCAGAGAATATGGATTCCCTAGGGAGGAGGGCACATAACTTGCTCCAACTTCTGCAGATGGATTTAAAAAATGAAGAAACTTTCTATTTTCACATGGTTATCCCTTTTTCCTTTCATGTCAACAACATGCTATACATGACAAGAAGACAAAATGATCTCCCATCCAAAAAATATCTCACTCAATTAGAAGCATGCTGGAAAGAGAAGGTGAAGAACCTGTATCTCATCATCCAATAATGTGAGAAAGCAATATCAAAGAAATAAAAATTGTTCACAAAGATCACCAAAATAGAGTTAGTAGGAAGGACAAACAAATTCCAGGACCCCAGCTTAATTGTCAACTCCCTAGCATTAACCAAGCAAGCTTTCAATAAACAAGTTGTTAATTTTAAGGCCTTGTCTTTAGAAATTTTTTACAGGATTCTTGAATATCATGAAGAAGAGGTGGACAACTAGCTAGTCCGGTATTTGGTACAGAATGGAGACATTCATCAAGCTCTATGTAATCTTTCTATTGATCTAAGCGAATTAGAAAATGAACTTTTCAGCATTAAAATTCAGAATGACATCAACATCACCCCCTTGAGAAGCCATATTGAAGAGAACTTGAAGTGGGTCACCGACGAAATCCAATAGGAAAATGCATAAATCCTTTGTTTATCAATCCACTTATTCAAGTGGGTCGGCGACAAAAACCAACAAAAAAATGCATGAGCAAGCAATTACCAAAATTAGTTATATGTACCATGCCTGTAAGTGTATACTGATAGTCCTTTATTTATCAATCCAGTTATTCCACCTTTTATGCATAAATATCTATAGCCAAAAACTAATATCTTCTCATTTCTACTTTTTAGGTATTACACTGTACCGTGTCCAACTTCTTCTTTCCACAATCCTATTTCTTGTACATATTTCTCTTATGGTCCGCGGGAGCCCCAATCCCAGTTTATATGACAAATGCATTTACATTTCCAAGGATATGTAACAAACTATTCTTTTTTTCATATATTTTAAATGAAACTATTCTTTTGTCTCTTTATATATTTATGTGTTGCTCGATTTTTATCTTCATCTATGCTGAATATGAAGACATTCTGTTTATTTTATCTCAATTCTTTTTTTTTTCTCATGCATATTTTCTCCTACCTGGTCATTTTCAAAATTAAGTTTGAGATAAATAACTCACTCAAATTAGAGATATCATATTTCACACACACACACACACACACATGTTTCTTTAAATTTCTAGAAATATGTAACACACTTTATTATTTTTTTATATAAATGTCATAAAATTGTGTTCACTACTTTTTTGCTACTCGCACGTATAGAGAGTATGCCATTTATTGCATCTTTACCACCTGTCCTTCATACTGGTGGCCAAAAAGGCCTGTAAAATTAAAATAGTTCCCAAGTCCTCTTTTCTATGTGTATATTACAGAACTATGGGTGCTCTTTGTAGGCCATGGAACAACAGAGGCCCAATTTTCAGCTCGCCAGCCCAAAAACCTGCGATCCAAAAATTGCCTAAGTATGGAATGAGGGCTTCGTGCAAGTATGGAATGAGTGCTCCATGCACGCTCTATAAAATCTCATCCCCATACTTTATAAAAGTACATATTTCGTATGTATAAAAGTAAATATCTACGTTATAAAATTACATATTTCGTATGTATAATATATGCTGTCCAAGAACCTATAATTTGATAAATTTCAATTTCTTATGTCCAGGTGCCCTTGTTTTAAAGAAAACTAATTCAAGAATGTTAATTTTCTGGTCCTTTTGTCCACTATCATATGTAACAAACATTACAACTATTTTTTTGTGCTTCTGTCCACCAGCATATGTAAAACGTATGTAAAGAAAACTAATTTGCGAATGCTAAATTTTTTGGACATGAGCCCCTTAAAATTCAAATAGTCCGCAAGTCAGATTGTCAATTTCTATATCGCGAAAGTCTCGCTGCTATTTGTAGGACACATAACAACAAAAGCCCAGTTTTCAGGTCCCCAGCCCGAGAAACTACGATCCAAAAACTGTCTAAGTATGGAATGAGGGTTTTGTGAATGCTCTATATATCTAATTAATCAAATTACATATTCGGTATGTATAATTTATGCTATTGAGGAACCTATAATTTGATAAATTTGAATTTCTTGTGTCCATGAGACCTTGTTTTAAAGAAAACTAATTCGGGAATGTTAGATTTTTTGTTCTTTTGTCCACGAACCTATGTAACAGACATAGGTCCTTAAAATGTTTCTGCAAGTCCGATTGTCAATTTGTATATCGTGGAACTCTGGGTGCTATTTGTAGGGAAAAAAATAACAAAAGCCCAATTTTCAACCCGCTAGCTCGAGAACCCGTGATCCAAAAATTGCCTAAGTATGGGGCTCCGTCCATGCTCTAAAAATTCTCATCCCCATACTTTATAAAGGTACATATTTTGTATGTATAAAAATAAATATCTAATTTATAAAATTCCATACTTGGTATGTATAATTTATACTGTCCAGGAACCTATAATTTGATAGATTTCAATTTCTTATGTCCAGGAGCCCTTGTTTTAAAGAAAACTAATTCGAGAATGTTATTTTTTTCATACTTTTTTCCACCAGCCTACGTAACAGACGTCAATACTTTTTTTTTTGTTTACAAACGTAGGGAAAACTAATTCTGGAATGCTAAATTTTTTGGACACGGGCCCCTTAAAATTCAAATAGTCTGCAAGTCTGATTGTCAATTTGTATATCGTGGAACTCTCTGTGCTATTTGTAGGGTACAAAACAACAAAATCCCAAGCTTCAACGTGCCAGCCCGAGAACCCGACATGAGGGTTTCGTGCATGCTCTATATATCTACTTAATCAAATTACATATATGGTATGTATAATTTATGCTATCTAGGAACCTATAATTTGATAAATTTCAATTTCTTGTCTCCAGGAGCCCTTATTTTAAAGAAAACTAATTCAGAATTGGTAGTTTTTTTGGTGCTTTTGTCCATGAACCTATGTAACAGACGTAGGTCCTTAAAATTTTTTTGCAAGTCTGATTGTCAATTTGTATATCGCGGAACTCTGGGTGCTATTTGTAGGGCACAAAACAACATAAGCCCATTTTTCAACCTGGCAGCTCGAGAACCCGCAATCCAAAAACTGCCTAAGTATGGGGCTTCGTCCATGCTCTAGAAAATCTCATTCCCATACTTTATAAAGGTACATATTTCGTATGTATAAAAGTAAATATCTACTTTATAAAATAGCATACTTGGTATGTATAATTTATATTGTCCAGGAACCTATAATTTGAAAGATTTCAATTTCTTATGTCCAGGAGCCCTTGTTTTAAAGAAAACTAATTCGAGAATGCTATTTTTTTCATACTTTTGTCCACCAGCCTATGTAACAGACGTTGGTACTATTTTTTTTGTTTTTTTGTCCACAAACGTAAGGAAAACTAATTCCGGAATGATAAATTTTTTGGACACGGGCCCCTTAAAATTCAAATAGTCCGCAAGTCCGATTGTTAATTTGTATATTGTGGAACTCTCAGTGCTATTTGTAGGGCATGAAACAACAAAATCCCAAGCTTCAGCGTGCCAGCCCGAGAACCCGACATGAGGGTTTCAGGCATGCTCTATATATCTACTTAATCAAATTACATATATGGCATGTATAATTTATGCTGTCCAGGAACCTATAATTTGATAAATTTCAATTTCTTGTCTCTAGGAGCCCTTGTTTTAGTGAAATCTAATTTAGAATTGCTAGTTTTTTTTGTTCTTTTGTCCACAAACTTATGTAACATACGTAGGCCCTTAAATTTCAAATAGTCCTCAAGTCCGATTGTCAATTTGTATATCACAAAACACTCGGTGCCATTTGTAGGCCACAAAACAATAGAAACTCAATTTATAGCCCGCTAGCTCGACAACCCGTGATTAAAAAATCCAAGTAGTCTGCAAGTTCAATTGTCAATTTGTATATCGCGGAACTCTCAGTGATATTTGTAGGGAACATAACAAAAGAAGCCCAATTTTCAGTCTGCCAGCCCAAAAACCTAGAATGAGGGTTTCGTGCATGCTCTATATGTCTACATAATCAAATTACATATTTGGTATGTATCATTTATGTTGTCCATGAACCTATAATTTGATATATATCAATTTCTTGTGTCCAGGAACCGTTATTTTAAAGAAAAATAATTCGGGAATGCTAGCTTCTTTATCCTTTTGTCCATGAACCTTAGTAACAGACGTAGGCCCTTAAATTTCAAATAGTCTACAAGTCCAATTGTCAATTTATATGTCACAGAACTCTAGGTGCTATTTGTAGGGCTCGAAACAACATAAGCCATTTTTCAATGCACTAGCCCGAGAAACCGCATGCTCTATATATCTACTTAATCAAATTACACATTTGGTATGTATAATTTATGCTATCCAGAAGCCTATAGTTGGATAAATTTCAATTTCTTGTGTCGAGGAGCCCTTGTTTTAAAGAAACCTTATTCAGGAATGCTAGTTTTTTTGTTCTTTTGTCCACGAACCTGTGTAACAGAGGTAGGCCCTTAAATTTCAAATAGTCCACAAGTCTAATTGTCAATTTGTATGTTGCGGAATTCTAGGTGCTATTTGTAGGGAACATAACAAAAGAACCCAATTTTGAGCACGCCAGCCCGAGACCCCGCGATACAAAAATTGACAAGTATGGAATCTTATTCCCATACTTTATAAAAGTACATATTTCGTATGTACAAAAGTAAATATCTACTTTATAAAATCACAAATTTGATATGTATAATTTATGTTGTCCAGGAACCTATAATTTGATAAATTTCAATTTCTATTGTGTCCACAAGCCCTTGTTTTAAAGAATTCAAGAATGCTTATTCTATTGTGTTTTTCTCCATGAACCTATGTAACAGATGTTACTACTATTTTTTGGTGTTTTTCTCGACCAACGTATGTATGAAACTACTTCGGGATTGCTAAATTTGTTGTGTCTAAGAACCTTTTAAATGATAATACTTTTTGATAAATTTCGGGAAAAAAATAATTCAGGAATACTATATTTTGTATGGAAACCACATGTACTTCAACTTCCTACTCACGTGTCTGTACTCAGTCGCATTTATTCCCATTACAACCTGGCAAGGACTACGCTTCCATGCAACACTTGTTAAATATGACATCCTCCCATTAAATCTTGTGCATTAGAATTTCATGCATAAGGACGACTCCCCCTATACAAAGGTTCACACATCTAGGACACTCCACCAACACTTACACATAGCATCTCTCTATCTAGGATTCTCCTGTATGATTTTATAGGGAGTGTCTTTCTCCATACACTCATGTGGTCTTTCTCGATATGCTCCTCCAACACCTTCACGACCGTCCAGGTAAGAAAAAATGTCCCTTCTACAAAGAACTCATCATCCAATGCTCGAATTGGATTTCTATACTCATATTTATGTGGCTCTAGTTGGCACATCTACTGCACCTGCTATGATACCACTTGTTGTGTAGTGGAAGCATAAAACATAAATATAAACGATGCAATTATAAAACACAGCAATCAACAGTCACATAAAAATAACACAACGATTAAATACGTCGTAAAAACCTATACAGTGAAACATCCAAAGGACAATGGTATTTGATTTATTTATATTTCAAGGGAGATATTACATCATGCAGACTAGGCTTATCACTTTCACTCTCGCGCTCTTGCCTCTATGGGTGTATATAGATTTATAACAACTCTCCATAGTTTATTAAATTGATTACATTAATGTGGATCCCAAAAATGGGTGATTTGTTCCAACAAGAAACTAATGTATAGGAACCACTAAATCTACTAAACCCCACAAAATCATGGAAAATGGTTGACATATCTCAATATATGCTACACAACTACATACATAATATTTATTTTAAAATAATGGCTCTAGAAAAAATGGTTGATAGTGATCCATGTATGCTACAAAATATTAGTTTGTTGCTATGTTTCTTCCTCTTCTATTAAAGCCATTGAAACAATAACATATAATTCCATATCATGGTGGTGGAATCAAATCATCTTGTGTGTTGCGTAATAGCCTTCACTCTAATCAAAACATGTTTTTGTAAATGTAAATGTTCCATAAATACATAGGGAAGATAAATATGATCGTTTAAAATCATCTCGCTCACAAAAATTGCAATGTCTTTCAATCTTCTTACTTTCGATTTTGTTCGTTTGTCACCATTGATAAGTTTTTTTTTTAATGTTGTGAGTATGTTGTTAATTCATATAGTTGGAGTTATCATTTTATTGGGACACTAGGGCCTTCATAGATGTACCTGTAATGTTGATTACGGCAAGATGTAAGCGTATATGTTTCTTTTAAAACAAAGAATAAAAAATTTTCTTCAAGAGAGAGTGGTTTGTAAGTATCCCCTAGAGCTCTTCTAGTGGAGTGAAAAGTATATATAAAACTAGAATATGCATTTCCAAAATATGCACAAATACAATTTATCAATTGGGAATTCTTGTTTTCTATGCGATAGTCTTGAAGTAAATGTTTCATTCTTTTGAACTTAGAAAGATAATCTCTTCAATGTAAGAGAAATTAGTGGGATTCAAAGAAATTGATTGGCTTTCAAGACAATGTGCTCAAATATCATCATGTTTAAGAAACAAGGTTTCGAACTTTGTCTGAGCATCTTCTAGTTTGTCAATTCCTTGAAGGTGAGACTATAAATAATTAGAGATTGACATTCCGATTAATCCACATACTTTGTCATTTTTACTATCCCATTTGGTCTTCTTTGAGACATTAGTGAGAATAGTTTATTTTCCCAAAGTAATATGGAAATATCCTTTACTTTGTATTACATACTCCATAAAATATTTCGATGAGAAGTAGTTTTATTTAGTAAGAAAAATATTACTTGGAATAACCACCTTAAAATATGCATATAAGGTGAGTTTAAAAGAATAAATTGATAATTTGGATATAAAACTCTTGAAAAAAACAATTAGAAAAAATGACATTGAAAACGGATCTAATGTCAAAGCTAGCCTTTTTTTTTAAGGAAAACATAGAAGGTAATCAAGTTTCCCCATGGAAAGTAGAGGTTAACATGCATAACCAGGTTGTTTTTTCATAAAATGTTTTATTTATTTATTCAATTTTTCTTATAATCTCACTTTTACAAATAAGTTCCTTATAAGTATATTTACAAATAAATTATGTTAAGATACAACTACTAAATTTAAAATGTTGCATTTCTTTATCTAATTTTCCTTATAAACTCACTTTTACAAATAAATTTCTTATAAACACATTTACAAATAAATTACTTTAAGATACAACTATAAATTTTATGAAATAAGTGAGATTTTTTTTTTCAAATAAAATTATTTTTTGTGTGTAAAAGTAAATAAAAAAAACGCATTAAAGTTAATCTTTTTTAAAATTTAAGTGATTCATTTAAATTTCTATGAACCTTGTAATTTTTATTTAATAAAGTGAATTAATGAAAAATATATAAAAAATGTTATAAAAAAGAAAGAATATATTTTCTAACCTTTTGGATTGAAGTGTGTGAATACTCTTTATTTTTTTTTTATAAAAAAAATATTCAATATAAATATAAACAAAAATACAAATTTTGTAGAAAAAGAATCTAAAACTTAACTTTATTAATAACATGGTTTAGATGGTCTAGGGTCTTTTACCGTTATTCTTTTATTTTCACAATGGCCTATTAAGGTCTCTTAGATTTATGTATAGTGTTTTTTAATTTTCACTCTACATATTTTCTTCACTATTATAAGGATCCTTCCCTTTGTACTTCAATTAAGTTTATAGGAATTTTATCTATTTGGTTTCTTTATTTCTTGGAAGAAAAAGTCAAAAACATTTTACCAAATTGCTTTGTTTGTGTGCTTATGCATCACTATATAGTCTTTGGTAGAAATACTAAAAAATGCATCACTATGCATCATTAAAA
>CBVK0100971249.1:0-10090 GCA_900067695.1 Picea abies | reverse complement strand
ACTCATTAGGGTTTCTTCTTTCTTCCTAGAGTTTTCTATTCTTGTCAGGTTTACACGTGGAGGTAAATACCTCCCACAACTACCATAATATCAACACTCCCTCCTAGCTAGGGAGGTATTACATGTAATGGTCTTGAGCACAAACATAACATTCACCCAGTAGCATCAACATAATTGTATAGATTATCTCATGACTAGATCATGAGCACCATCATCACCATCAGTGTCATCAACTGCATCATCTCTCGGAACCATACTCTATATGAGTAATCAAACATGATGCTCACTCCACAGAGTGACACAAGAACCATTCTTCTAATATAGAAGAATAAATGTTCTAAACCATTTTCTGTCTGGGAAAACTTTGTTCATTGATCATCCATCTAGCTGATAATCATTTTCAACACTACTGATAGTCTTCAAATAAATTGGAACAATATCATTCAATAGAACATAACTATGTCTATCCATAGTAGTACACAACTACCATCCAGTGGTACACTACCACACCAAGTACCACATAGATACTTGATCAAACAGTGGAGCACATCCAACACAGTAGTGTACATCTACTGTCTAAAGACATACGGTCTTCATAACAATCATCTAATATCAACCTGCATAGAAACACTGCTATGATATAAACTGAATCATATGGGCCATTCTTCCACTCACCTCTGCGAGATCTTGGAAGAGCATCTACCCTCAGAAGGTAAAACATCAATGATGAGCTATATGGACTATTCTTCTCAAGCAAGAAAGAATAACTATCCTGATTTGTGAGCCTGGACCATTCTTCCGACACTAAACAAAGTGTAACCTAGAGAGAATGAGTTTTTCCTAAGGAATGTTTGTCCTTGATTGCTAAACCTGGACCATTCCCCACCCTGGGCCATTCCTCCAGCACTAAACAAAGTGCAACTTGGAGAGAATGAATCCTCCCTAAGGAATGACTACCTAGACCATTTCCCATGTTAACCACAAGAGGAAATGTCTGTCCTGCACCAACCTCCACAACATACCATTCCTCATGTTAACCACAATGAGAAATCATTGTCCAGCGAGGCGGGCTAGTCTTCTTGAGTAACCCTCAAGAAGAGAGACTTCCCTATACCACTCCCCATGATAACCACAATGATAAGTCATTGTCTATGGTACATCAACAATCTGGACCATTTTCCGAACTGGAAAATGTCTGTCCGTCAGAAATCTCAATCCACTTTCCAAACTGGAAAGAATCTACTCATCCTGGACCATTTTTCGAACTGAAAAATGATTGTCCATCAATCAATAATACATCAGTGCTCCCTCCCAACCTGGGAGTCATCTCTTCCTTTTTCAATAAGGAAGTCATCTCCATGAGCTCCAGCTTGAGTACGCAAAATATTTCATCTTGAACATAAGCTTTATCAAAATGTCTGCTTATCTACTCATCTATGGAGATATGTATTGGAGAACCACTTTATTCTTTCTGTACTTCATCATAGATAGTGTAATGCTTTATTTCAAATGCACTTCGGTCTGGGACACTGGTCTTCTTTGAAGGCTTCATGTATCTTTGATCAATAAAGTATATCATTTTTGAAAAACTGGAACATATCCATGTGGCACTTCTTCTGTCATCATGCGATCTGATCTTCTGAGTAATCATCTTGATACAATATCTTTGTTATAGAAAATCTTCACCATGATTCTGTTGTGCACTAGAGGTTCTTCACCAAGTTATCTTCTTCTATCTGCATACAAGGGTCTCTTTCTGGTATGCCTCAAAGTCTCGAGGTTGCTCTTCATATGCTCTAGAGAACATTCTCTGACTTCATCTGATGTAGAAATCCAACCCATGGATATTGCGGATGATATAAAGACTCATGTAGAGGTATGTATGGTTTACTGGAACAAGTAATCATCATAGTATTCTCCCTCCATATGGGAGAACCTCTAGTTTTGGATCTTGCAATGCTTGCATATATACACTGTTCTTCATCACAACTTTTAGTTCCTCTGCTTGATTGCTTTTATTGAGTTCATATCAAGTTGGTAATCTTGTGATTCTTAATACAGTGACTGGTTGTTCTAGCTTCTCTTTCTTTCTTGGAATCTTCATGTTCTTCCTAATGTTTTTCTTTAGCTCTTGGGTCCATGGAGTTTCTTATAGATTCCATGCCCTAAATATTTCACTTCTTCCTTTCATTATAGAATCATGGATGTGGATGGAAAACCAGGGATACTTTAAGGCTTCTCTTCGAAGAAGACTTCTTCTGAGGTTGAACTAAACACGTACTATCTTTCATGGATACTACCATGTATATATACTTCATCATCTTCAATGGATCATAGTATTAGCGCCCTCCTAATCCTTGCTTCATGTATGACTAAATATAATCAACTCCCTCCGTCTAATAGAGTCCACACTTCCATTTGCATCCTTATTGTCTTCTGCAATATATAATCGGCTCCCTCTGTCTAATAGAGTCCACACTTCTGTCTTATTGTTTTCTACAAAACGTCATAAGTCTTTCTCCAATTTCCTCTTGATTGCTAACTTCTTTCTGTCTTTTCTTCTTCTAAGTCTCTTCATGATTGATTCTGATTTCGCTTATCTTGTAATAGATTCCACATGATTTGTTTGATGTATTTCATCCTTTCATGTGTATTATCTAACTTGTATAATGATAGCAATCCTTATCTTGTTGTTCTTCCATATGTATAGTTCTTCTTCCAAGAGATAGATATATCTTTGGCAACTAATGCTTCATGTTTCTCCTTCATTTTCTTTAGCTTGGGACAATGATTCTTGTAGTGACCATACTTTCGACAGTTGAAGCATTGTATTTTTGAAATATCTTTCTCTTGATTTGTCTTCCTCCTTGAACCAAACTTCCTTTTGTTCTTGAAATTGTTGAATCTTGCTGTGAAGGCTTGATCATCGTACTTCTTTTGGGGTTTCTCTTTTTCATTGATCTTGGATTCTTCTTGAGAACATAAAGTCCAAAGTTATTCAAATGTAGGATACTCCTTTCTTGTGTTCATGCTTTCCGCAAATGCATCCCATGTCTTGGGAAGACCATTGAGTACTATGTTTACCAATTCCTTCTTTGAAATAATCTCTTCAATAGCTTGTAGTTGATCTCTTAACTAAGAGATCCTCACAAAGTAAGATGTTATGTTTTCATCATCATTCATCTTCATTTCATAGAGCTCATTCTTCAGACTCATTACTTGTCCAATGTTTCTGACTGAGAAGAGGTTTGTTAGGGAATCATACATCTTCTTCGATGAGTCAAGATGGGAGATGTAGGGTATCAAGTGGTATTTTATAGAGTCCACTATGATACTCATGGCATTGATGTCACCATCTTTGAACTTCTCCATAACTGCAATGTTCTTTGGTTCATTCTCTTTTCCTTCTTCAAACTCTAGTTCCACGATCTTTCCTTTCACGATATCCATCACTTTATTCTTGACAAGGATGAGGTCAATCCTTGTCTTCCACGCTATGAAGTTAGAAGCTCTGTCTAACTTGTTTTCTGAATTCATAGATTAAGTCATGGATGCTTTGACTTGGTCAACCCTAGATCTGACCAAAACTCAAACTTTATGTCTTGGCTTGCTGAGAGTACCGGGAGATGCGCTATGCTAGGGTAGACTGATCTATCCGAAAATTAGGTCAATCCCTTCACTTAAGGTGCCTCAATGAGAGGATTAGGGTTTTTGCAACTACACCTGCTAGTAACCCTGGCGGTAGTGCTATGGTGACTGCTCCTGCTAGAAACCCTAGCGGTAGTTATTCAACGAGCTTAATATCCTTACGACTATGTTTCCTTCCAGCTGTTAGATTGAATGAAGGAGGTGTGGGCCCATAACCTGTTAGAATATAAATGGATGTGATCATTTTACCATCGACAATATCACTATTGTCACCTAACCATAGGCCGAAGCCACCCTCCAAGCACCTTAACCTTGACAGAGAATCACTTTGGAAGCAAACCCTAGGCTAGATAGCCAAACAAAGGGTAGCGCTCCTTTCCCCAAGGATAACACACCAAAAAGAGCTGATCAGATAGTCCAAACCTTAACCAAGAGATAGTCCAAGAAAAACATGATCTTCTAGCTGCAACAACTACAATGGAAACTCTCCTCCAAACCTACACACAAAACTAGGCACTGCAGTGTGCACAAGTGCTGCTCTACAATTCTGAGATTGCTTGCCAGAATGAAGACTGACCTCCTGTATTTATAGTAATTCTGGCTAACTGCCTTGGCCGAATTCTCATTCTAGGTATTTGTCTGTTCAGTATATATTATTTCTTCTAGCTGACTTCTTCTCTTGGAGTCTAATAACCTAATACAAGTTATCTTCTTGAGTCGACATGTCTTCTAGGGTTATTAGCCAAATCATTAGGGTTTCTTCTTGCTTCCCGGGGTATTCTATTCTCGTCAGGTTTACACATGGAAGTAAATACCTCCCGCAGCTACCATAATATCAACACATTCCACCCTAGTGAGTTGGAAATTTTCATCCAGCCTTTGATCCCATGGCTAACTTTGTTTGCATTACTTTCCATAGAAGGACTTTGTATTCTAACTTGATCCAATTACGACCTAAAAAACAACATAGCAAGGTCTTGAAAGATTACAAAAATTAATTTTTTCACATAAATACATTTATTCATTTATTTTGTACTGGTATCCAAGGTGCTAACACTCATGGCTATTTCATCACTTTCCTTTACCATTCCATAATTTTTTTGGAATATGAGAAGGTTTTTCTTCCACATGGGCAATCCTATACATGCCCATTCATACAAACATGTATTCCCTCAATGCATTTAATATATGTGTCACATATGAGCATAGTAATTCATAATTCATTCATGTAATTCAATGCAAACATGACATATCTTCTCATTATTCAAAGCAATAGTTTTTAACTGTCCTTGTTGTCTAGGGCCTCCTCCCTCTTCCATATAGATTTATTTCCTGAATAATACCTTATCTAGTATCAATGAAATACAAGAATCATTCCTACTCATAATTACATCACCAAGATATAAACAATTCTGAAGGAATCCTTATCCAATTCCTCTCATATTACATGCTACTTTGGCATGATAAATTTTATACCTATCTAGATTCCATCAATATCTTTGATGTTGCCTCATCAATTGATTCTTTATGGGAGCTCACAGGGTCCCTTCAACATTCTTAAACCAACAAACTTCTTGTCTTTGTTCTCTGTACGAGGTTATCCATCATTGGAAGTTGTCTTACCCAATAGCTCCAATCTTACCTACACACAACAATCATAATCACAATTATATCGGATTCCATGTAAATCAAAATGTAAGTGACATAAAACTTTTTAAAAATCATTAAGAATTATCATATATGCCTTAGCATATCTATTTGCACTCTACCACATTTTCCTCAATGTGTTTATGAGTGCAATCGTAAACATCTTTCAGTTCTTTTTCTTTTTCTTTTACACAACCATCAACATTCTCATGCTTGACATAATCATACATATTAGTTTTCTCTGTCTTAGAGAAATATATAAATCAACAAGAAAAGGGGTTCAAGGATCCTCTCTTCCAATTTTCTTTTTCTCAATATGGACTTCTCAGCATGGCTGAGCTATTCCCATGACCTATCTTCCATGTGAAATAATATAATTAACCATCATAGTCATTTGAACATATATAATGATTCATTAGTCTTCAGAAACTGTTCTTTATTCTTTAAAGACATACAAATTAGTTAAACAAATTAGAGTTTCAAAGTGAGAAAATTGTTTTCTTTTTCTCCATCCTTGCTTCTGCATTCTTCTCCCTTTTTGGACCTGGCTACTCCATTTCCTCAAGTATTTTCAGTCAATTTCATCTTGAATTTTCCTCATTCGGAGAGTCCTCCTTCCCTGAATGCAACTACACACTAACACATCAAGGTTAGATTACAATTACAATTTCAATATTGTGCATTCTTGCACGTTAACCTTATAAAATCAGAATTATTAATGTTTTATCATATGCATGTCTTCCACACATTCATGTCTTCAAAATGTAATCTATGATTATTATACTTATAACCTCTTATAGCCCACTACCTCATTCACAACATTAATTAGTTTGCATAGATTTGTTCTCCTAGAAGAGTCTTTCCACAATCCACCCACATGGGGCTACTTTAGAAAGAAGCTTCCTTGTTTCCATATTAAACAACACCTAAAACAATCTCATTTCCAAGAGTTAGTAACAACTCTATCATTTCAGTAATTCACCCAATATTTCAGATGAAATTGTAAATATGCATTCCCATTATGCATCCAAACCACACATCCACACATTCAACATGTGCATTTATTATATCAACTTGCATTCACAATGTGATTTTATGCACTACACCATATGCATCATCATAGTGTGTGTGTCTACAACTGACATACTTTCATAATTTACACACACACATTTGGTTACTTAAACTCAAGCTATGTTATGATTTTTCTCACTCATGCACATGAAAATTTCAAGGCCATAATCATAATTATATCACCTTATTTCATAGCAATAGATAATTCTTGTTCACTTTCTCTTTCAACATTTTACACTAGCTCTTTTTTCTGAAGAATGGAAACCAACCTATTCAAGTTAGTTTTCAAATAAAAGAAATCAGATCCTTCAAAATAGGGTGAGCTAGGCGACAAAAATATTTCCCAAAACATTGCAATTATATTGTTCTTGCTCATCAGTCAACTTGTTCATGCATGCATTCAATACAAGAATCCTATTCATGCAATTAACCATAACTTCAAGCACATATACCCATAGGTATTAGCATGCAAGTGCACCACTTGCACATTCTCATATCATTCATACATATTTATTTTAGTTTAATATCAACCATCCCTGATTAGATCTTACAATCATTCACATGACAAGTCTCACAGGAACACTCATGAATATGTTTTCCTCTTTCTTGTGGAAACCAAATAGCAATATATCACTCTTGCATTCTTTCTATAAAAGAATTCCATATGTTAGGAGTTTCACTAGGTAAGTCATAGAATTACCCAAGGTATAACAAATACCAATTCCTATTTTCTTCTCATGCCTTATATCATTTTCTAGTCAATTTTTTTTTACTAAGTCAATCCTTACCTAATTTCCTTTTCATCAATGATCATAAATATTCATCATACCAATTTATGATAGAATAATTCTTACTAAGTATGTTTCATCATTTCTTTAGCATACCGGGAAATACATGTATAACTATCATCAAACATTGAATGTTACCTAATCCATTGGTCTTTAGAGGATGTACAAGCACTCCCTTTACCAACTTTGGATCAACATCTCATTAAACTTTTGTCTTATCTTCCTAAGAATTTATATGAGTAGCATCATCAACACCTTCATTCATGTTGTTAGACCTTCCTTTAATCCATGAATTAAGTATCATGCGTAATAAACAAGGTAAAAATCTACCAACCATGATGCTTCTTACTCTTCTAGGTGTTGAATTCATGTAATAGAAACCACCTAGCTCATAAATTAAGCTGCATAATTCCACGGTGCACTGCATTACTTCCCTCACACTTAAGCACTCTTATACTCTTGTAACTTACCTCCTCTGGTAATTTAAGGGACTTCCAGAATGATTAATATAACATTCATCTTACCACTGGAATCATTCAATTCCAAGGAATGTAATCACAACATTACCTATTCATACAATCCATTTACTCATATCTATATGGATACCCAACTAATAGGTATTTTAGGCCATCCAACCTCAATGTCATCATTCCTTGATTCGAGCTTAAATAACCTGCCAGTGTGGCCTATCTCTGACCACTTAGGTCCAATACTTGAACCATTTATCTTATGAACTTCTCTTATCATTCCTATAATTTTGAAGTTCAACCTTTAAATTCTCACTAGCTCTGCCAAGCCTGGATGAGTTTCCATGGCCCTCCTCTCATCTAATTCCTCATTTTTGGTACATGAGGTTTCTTTCCATGCCATTTTTTTCATTGAACTATAATTTTCTTTTGTTGGAATATGTACTCTTAATGTTGAAACAACATGCCACAATTAGCTAATCATGCACTTGAAATGCATGTAATTTTCTTTCCCTTACTAAGGATTTCAGTGGCTCACAACAACCCCCAACTTAGGGCTCTGTTCTAGCTACCATTCACACTTAAAATATATTGTTAGTGCACATAAACATTATTTCATATAAAATATACATGGCTATAACTTTTATCATTTTATAATTCAAGTGGACAAGATAGAGGATAGAATAAATTTTTAAACCACAAGAAACATTCTTCCTTCTTGTGCAAACTCTGTCAAATGAGCTTTGTAGGAAACCATACAATTTCTTCCCTCTTAGCCTAGTTCTTGGTCCATACAGTCAGAGTGTTGTAAACTTCGCTCTGATACCAAGTTGTAACATACTCGACCTCCTAGACTTCATTAGGCTAGTGGGGCATACAAATTTCCTCTTTTTACCATCACTCTAACTTTGATTCCAGCCTCATAGATTTATTCTTCTCTCCAATATATTTCTAACGACTATATTTATGTTCGCATATGAGCTATGGATAGAAATATATGCCCTTTTAAAGTTTTTCCAACACTTTCCTTATGATGATGTCATCCTATCCACTTGGCCTCCACATGGATTCACTCCAAAAGATCTCTTCGATGTCACCACTCCACTGACATCCATGTGGACCTATCCCACATCAATTGGTTGACGGGTCCCATTATATACCTTTGGACACAAGACTTTAGGATTCCAAGGCCCACAACACTGTCGAAATTACCTTCATGGGTTTGTGTTTTCGAGAAACCCAAAAAACATTTCCCAAAGTTTTTTTTGTATTTCGTACCCCACAATGATTTCAAACCCATACTATCAAGCTTTCCCTTTGGGAATCCTTCCACAAAATATCCTCCAACAACCCATCTCCCACCAGCCTATTTGGATTGCGCCATCAAAATGTCAATTACCTTACCTCATAGTTCTCCTTGCAACACTGCGGTCAGGTTCAACCCTGTGAGATGACAACATGGATTGTACACCAAACCTCCTGTGACCTACAACCCACAAGGCTTTTGACCTCACGTAATTGGATCCTCTAAATGGACACATACACAAATCCTCCCACAGGCCACAACCTATGACAACATGATTGCCTGTCATATTGGACAATCCAAAATGATCGATATCCTCCATAGACTGGGACATGCCCGACCGTTAAGCCTCTCTTGCTCATTCTGACTTTTCCAGAGGAGGATACTTGTTCTCTTCCACATATCACCTACCATATGGAATTTTTTCATACATCTACGTTTTGTGGACGTGTCATGCCAAGGTGGCATGTTGAATCGAAAAGTTGATGTGACTTCCTCTTCCACATCTAACCCCTATAGGAAAACATGCACGTACAAAATATCATACGATTGATAGAGGCACCGATGCAGGGCTTAAATTTACATGGGTTTTCCTATCTATCTACATGATCTTTAACTCGCCACTGGGATCGACAGATATGACAATCTAGATGTGATATCTACTGATCAACAACTCCAATCCTTTCAGGCTCACGCTCACAGGATCATTCCATCAGGATGTCACACTGCTTAGGCCCCTAGTATTTCCTGCATCCTACAACCTACATGGCTTTCAGCCTCGTGCCTTCGAGCTCACCCTTTTCCATATTGCGATATTTCTCCATAGCCTGTGGCTCTCAAGCCTATCATATTTAATTCCCCACAGACTCTTCCCCCATGAGATTTATCCTGACCACCGATCTACAACATAATATCAAGATGCATGATCCATATTTATCCTTGACACTACTCAATTTTCTTTCTGTTGACCTATGACATCTGCCTCTACAATATGCTACCGTGGCCTTGCCACGGGTAGAATGCCACCATGGTGATCCATGCTATCATTTCCATGTCTTCAACACATGGCTTCACATCATTATGAAATCACCATCCTCACAGTTCTGCTGCATCATGATTCCATATCCAAACTTGACTTCTGGACCAGACAAGGTGAGATCGGAAGA
>CBVK0100971248.1:0-22953 GCA_900067695.1 Picea abies | reverse complement strand
GCTCTTCCGATCTCACCCCAGGCGATGAGTTTCCACCTGTCAACCATGCGATCCCCACTTGATGGATGTGCCACGTGTTCACCTAAGACCTTGGGCCTCGACACTTCACAACTTCTATAGTTGAAAGTGATTCCTCCCAACCTATGAACCCTCGATACATGATATAGTGAAGGTTCTAATCCAATGGTCTTCCCATGACCTGGATCTAACGGTCGTCTCTACTCCTCACTATTCGGAGCTTCGTGAAATCCAGAGTTTGGTATTCCCTCTCCAAACTCCCGAACCATGAATTCATGAGATAATCCAAAACATGGATTGAAATGAGATCAATGGCTCACATTGACTCTCGAATCTTGGGTGATGGACTTCACCGAACTCTAACAACCCTACAACTCTAGAAGATCCAATGGCTATCAGCTACTTGACACTTCCTTCATGAAGTGTCTCCACCATCCATTTCAGCTGCTCTTTGTCTCTTCACCCTTCCAGATATTAAAATCTATGTGACTTTCTCTGGATCCGACAGTTGTCAACTATTCGTGCAATATCTGATGGCACATATTTGTTCTCTTCCTCTGTGCTTCCCTACCTGCACCTGGATGTAAACTCAGCAATTCATATCTTTCTTATGGCACCGATCCTATGGTAGTTGTAGCTCCCTCCTGAGCTTTCACTTCTTACTTCTCCTTAGAATATTTCTGAAGTATCAAAGGTCTTAGCCTTTACTTCCTTTTCTAAGCCTACAACCTTGGTCTCACTCAAGTTCTTGAAATGTTGTCTCTCTTGAGCTTCGAGACTATGAAACCTTGAAATTTTTCCTCGACTCTTGCACTCCTTCGACTGATATGAACTATGTGTGAAAAACCATTGTCCCTCCTGAGATTTTCTCCCTCTGAAACCTTGAAAGGTTTCCTCGACCTCTGTGATTCCTACAAGGTCTCTGCACACATGAAGGTGCTATCTATCCTGAGCTTCTCTATTGCTCAGACCTCTAAGGGACTTAACCCTTTTCTCTCCCTCAGATGAACATTCAGTGCCCTCTTGGAAACCACTTACTCAAGAAACTCCTCATTGAGCCTGCAGGGTGTTCAGTAACCCTATGAAGGTCTTCTCCTGGACACTTCTCTTTGAACTCAAACAAGAGTTCCTTCTGTGCACTACACATTCTCAATGCCCTCCTGGCAGAGATCCACAAAACCTACAGTGGTTCTATCTTCTCTTTGAACTCAAGATAGATTTTTCCTTAGTACAACCCGTGCATCCACTCAATGCCCTCCCGGCAGAGTCTTTACAGAAAAATCAGTAATTATGTCTTCTCTATGCCTTCTATGCACCTGCTCAATGCCCTCCTAGTAGAGCTTCTACAAAATCCTCAGTGATTCTGGTCAGTATTGTGCTCTCTTCTACACAGTATTACCTCCAAGGTGTTCAACAACCTTGAGGATTCTCCTTGAGTCTAAGACTTCAACTAGTGCACCCTCTTGGCACGTCTTTGTCTGAAATTTTGCAGAATTCAGAAGTGCACTCCTTGCACTGTCTTTCATAACCCATAGTGTTCTATCATGCACTCTTGCATGAAGCCTCAAAGAACCCCAAACCTAAATTCAAAGAACCCATAGATAGAAGAAGCTATCTATCCCTGCAAATGCACACCTAACACACATCTACAACATATCATCATCACACATATATGGACATTCATTCAGAAACACGGAATAACATGTAGGAAAAATTGCTCTTGTTTATATTAAATCAAGAATGCCTCTTTACAATGTGTCTAAGCACAGACTATAATAGAGTCTTGAATCTCCTGTCTTCTCTGCTTCTCATCTAGAATTCTATCAACCCTTCCTACTAACTCTAAAATAAGATTTAAGATCTTTTACATGAGAGGGCTCTTTGAGATCTTCCCTCCAAGCTACCTACTCTATTAAATTGAATTCAATTTACAATGAATGGTTGTCTAGTCCGGATCAGATCTAGATCCTAGCCTTACAACTTATTTAAGGTGACTTATATCTAAAGCCTGCTCAAAGGCATGGCTTGGCTCTACTAGCCTTATAATAATTTTTTACAACTTTCAAAATTTGAAAGTGAGAGGGTTGCGCCTCTCCTCTTCATTGAATGTGCACTCTGTTGATTTGGATGGCTGGCGCGTTATTGGCTTGGAGAGATGCTCCTGCATCATACTCCTTTGTTGTGAAAAATTCATGAGCTTCCCATCATTGTTGTTGAAAATCCTCCTGGATCCCAAACAGTCCTTTGGAGTTGTCCATATGCTCCATCATTTTGTTGTTGATGTTGCTATGGCAGACCCTCTTCTTCTCAGACTCTCTCTGCTGACAATCTTCTATGTTGACTTCAACATCAGCCTCCTGACCTACTTGATCTCTTCGTCCAGCTGCTCCCATGGATGGATTTTTGTATGTAGTCTTCCTGGCTGCACTTCCTCCCTACAAATGGGTAGATCAACTAGATCTCCCATGCCATAATTTCCATATCCTATGAATTTAACTTACCACTCTACTACAGATTCCAATTCTACAATATCCTCATTGAACTCTTGTTTAGCCTCTTTCTTTGACATCTTTGTTTTTGTCATTCCTCCTGCTGGTGTATTTCCAGCTTCTTCTAGCTTCTTCCAGCTTCTCCTTAGAATGGAATTCTCCTTCATCTTCTACTGCATCCTCGGTATTACCGTCATCATCAATTCAACTCCCTAGCTGAAAATTCTAAGCGATTCCTGAGAATGATCCTCTTTTGCAATCTGCATGACTATCTCCTTGTGGCAGTCATCTACTGGATCTAGATGGTTCAACCAATCCTCCAACATTTCCAGCTCCTTCTCCCAAGGAGTGAGCATGTCAACCGTGTGCTCCTCTTCTTCCCTTTTTGTCAGCTTCAGTGTTGCATTTATCTCCTCTTCAGCTTCCTGGCTGAAAATTTTGAGCCATTCTTCCAAATGCTCCTTTTCCTCTGCTTGGGTAGTCATCATTGGTTGCTCCATTTCTTCCTCCAAGATAGTCTCTGCTAGTTGTTCTTCTACTATTGTATCTACACCAAAGGCTTTGGCCTCCCCTAGGCTTTGGCTCCAATGATAAGAAAGAATCTATGATCCTCCTTCTCTGTCAGCTATCCTTCCTTATATGAACTCATCTCTAAGCTCATCTGCTCTCCCTTGCCCTCCTTGCAGTATGGGATTTCTTCTCTACTTCCCACCTGGAAGTCTATGAGATCAATCGATCCCATCTCCATCAGCACTCCCTGCTGAAATGAACTCACTTCTGAGCTCCCGAGACTTTCAGACAATCTCACTTATTTTCCCCTACCCACTTGGCAATTTGGGATTTCCTCTCTGCCCTCCTGGCAGTCCTTGAGATCATCTTGTGACCTATTCTTATTTCCCTCCTAGCAAATTGAAAATTCCTCACTACTCACTTGGCAGTCTCTGAGATCTACAACTAATCTCATATTATTTCCCTCCTAGCAACATGAAATTCCCCTACTGTTCTCCTGACAGTCTATGAGATTTTGCAATGATCTCATCTCATTGGCCACCTAACAATTAGAAATTTTTGTTTTGCCCTCTTGGAAATCTCTGAGATCTTCTAGTGATCTCAGTTCATCCTCATCACTGATATTTCTCCCATCTTCTAGCTCACATACCTAAACCATCTCCTCCTCATCATCCCTGAGGCTTTCACCATCCCTCAACCATCTCTTTAACAACCTCCACTGTCTTCTGGCCACCAATTCCCTGACTAGCCATTTTACCTTCGTCTTCATGGACCATTCATACACCCAATGTGATTTTGCATCCTGCTGCATCTGCAATGCAAGCTCCTCCATCTTCGCTCTTATCTCAATGATCTCTTTATCCATCTCAGCATTGCTCGACTGCTGATGGATCTTCTTTCCATCGCATGTATGCCCTTTAGTAGCCATTTTCCTACCTTCTGTCTACCCTCCTAACAAACTTGTTGCTTTCACTCTATGACCCTGAGTGCTTCCATTGTCCCCTACAGTCCTCCCGACTGTCTTATTGACTGTTGCGTACCTATGAGAAATCACCATAGAGTCTCAATACTCTACCCTCCTCTGATACCAAACTGATGTGTATTAGAGTACTCTTTCTCCTCTCGCTTCCTCTGCCTGCAATATACAAACAGATTCAAGCTCTGATACCACTTGATGTGTATAAGAGTGTTTTCTTTTCTCCTTCTTCCAGAAATAGACAAAATCAGGCTCTGATACCACACTGATGCAACACCCCTTGCCTCAACAGGTTCTGTGTGACCTCCCGATCTTAGGATCATTCTGGTTTCTCCTCGACTTGAAGAAGTTCCTTTAGTTCCCTGCTGGAACCTTCAACAAATCATATCCACAGGTCCTTCCAAAACCCCACCTGTGTGAACTTGCACAAGGCGTGAGCTTCCCATTCTCCAAGTGACGACAATGCTCTAACCAAGGCCTTAACACAAGCACCTTTCATAACTCACAATCTCGCGAGTTCATGAGTTGAAGATCCTCGACTCCTCTTTCTCCAAACACCAATACTGGAGAATGTGATACAGGTATGGCTACCCCTTGTTAGTGCCTTCCGCACATAACCACCAACTGGGGCTTAAATCTAGCACCCCTCGCAACGCGCAACTTCATGAGTTGAAGGGTTGAACCTTCGGGCCCTACTTTTACGAAACTCCAAGAAGAAAAAGTCAAAGAAGGTTTGACTCCTTTATCACTTCTCGCAACTCAGAACTTTGTGAGTTGATTTGTTCAGCCTTTGTGCTCCTTTCTTAAAAGAACTCGAAGCACGAGAATTCAATAGGGTGTTGACTCCTTCCGAGGCGACGAGTGTCCACCTGTCAACCACACAGTCCCCACATGATGGATGCACCATGTGTTCACCCAAGACCTCGGGTCTTAGAACTTCACGACTTCTACAGTCGAAAGTGATTGCTCCCAGCCTATGAACCCCCAATACATCATATAGCGAAGGTTCTAATCTAATGATCTTCCTATGACCTAGATCCAATGACCCTCTATTCTCCTTACTATTCAGAGCTTCGTGAAATCTACAGTTTGGTCTGCCCTCTCCAAACTCTCGAATCCTGAATCTGCATTGATCATGTGCATAGAGTGCACAAGAGAACTCTTTCTTGAGTTCAGTGAGAAGATAGTGTCACTGAGGACTCTAGAGAACTCTACCAAGAGGGCATTGAGCAGGTGCATAAAGTGCATAGGAGAAGACAGGGTCACTGAGGGATTCTGAAGGAGAACACTGCTAGGTGGGCGTTGAGTTGGTGCATAGAGTGCATAGAAGGAACTCTTGTTTGAATTCAAAGAGAAGTGTCACAGGAGGGAGGACCTTCACAGGGTTGTTGAATACCCTACAGGCTCAACAAGAAGTTGCTTGAGTAAGTGGTTGCCAAGAGGGCACCAAATCTCCATCTGAGGGAGAGAAAAGGGTTAAGTCCCTTAGAGGTATGAGAAATAGAAAATCTCAAGACAGATAGCACCTTTGTGTGCAGAGACTCTGCAAGGAGTGCAGAGGTTGAGAACCTCTTTGAGGTTCAGCATTGAAAAGGCTCAGGAGGAACAATGCCTTTGTTCACAGAGCGATAGCTGCCAGGAGTGAAGAAGTTGGGGAAACCTTTGAAGGTTTCACAGTCCCAAAGATCAGGAGGAGGAGCATCCCAAGAATGTAGATGAGACCAATATTTTAGGGCTCATATGAAGGAAAAGGAAGAAAAGGCCTAGACATTTGAAACTTGGAAAATCTTCCAAGGCTCGGAGAGAGCACAGGCTCAGGAAGGAGCAATAGTTGTTGTTGATTCGGGCACTGGGATGAGATCTGGACCATTGAAGTTTATGTCCAGGTGTAGGCAGGAGAGCACAGTAGAAGAGAAAGACATTTGGGCTGTCAGATCGAGCACTGAGCACCGACATCCATCAGATCCAGAGGAATACACAAGTATTTTAATCTCTGGGAGTCGTGCAAGAGAGCAGCTAAAATTGATGTTGGAGACACTTCATGAAGGAAGTGTTGAGTAGTCGATAGCCATTGGATCTTATAGAGTTGTAGGGTGGTTAGAGGCTAGCGAACCCCATCACCCAAGATTCGAGAGTCAATGTGAGCCATTGATCTTGTTTCAATCCATGAGTTGGATTATCTCATGGATTTGGGGTTTGGGATTTTGGAGAGAGCAGACCAAACTCTTGATTTCATGAAGCTTTAAATATCGAGGGGTAGAGACAGCCATTGGATCCAGGTCACAGGAAGACTTTTGGATCAAAACCTTCACCATATCGCGTGTCTGGGGTTCGAAGCATTGGAGGAATCAATTTAGACTATAGAAGTCGTGAAGTGATGAGAGTCGAGGTCTCAGGTGAACACATGGTGCATCCATCAAGTGGGGACTGCATGGTTGACAGGTGGACACTCGTCACCTAGGAAGGATTCAACACCCTGTTTACTTCTCATGCTTTGGGTTCTCATAATAAAGGAGCACAAAGGCTCAACAACTCAACTCGTGAAGTTGCGAGTTGTGAGTAAGGCTAAAGGAGTCAACTCATCATTGACTTCTCGCGTCTCAAGGATTCGCAGAGGAGGAACATGAAGGTTCGACACTCCAAATCACGAGATCATGAGTTGTGAGTAGTGATAGCATTTAGCCTAGCCGGTGGTTATGCATGGAAGGCGCTAACAAGGAGAAGCCATACCCGTATCACAATCTCGGGTATCAGAGTTTTGGAGAAAGAGGAGTCGAGAGCTTCAACTCACGAACTAGAGATATCGTGAGTTGGGAAAGGTGCTTGTGTTAGGGCCTTGGTCATAGAGTTGTGGTCACATGGAGGTGAATCTTGCACCTTGTGCATGTTCGCACAGGTGGAGTTTCTGAAGGACTTGTGGATCGGATTCATTGAAGGTTCCAATAGGGAATCAAATCGAGTGTTTCGACTTGAGGAGAAGTTTGGAATGATCCTGTGGTGGATCTTGGCCTGAGGGTATGGATCCTCCTTCTTAGCACCTTCCATGCATAACCACTGGCTAGGATAAACGCTATCACTACTTGCAACTTGCGATCTCATGAGTTGGAGTGTCGAACCTTCGTGTTCCACTTCTGTGAATCCCCGAGACATGATAAGTCAACGATGAGTTGACCCCTTTAGCCTTACTCACAAATCGTAACTTCATGAGTTGAGTTTTTGAGCCTTTGTACTCATTTCTTATGAGAACCCGAAGCATGAGAAGTCAACATTGTGTTGACTCCTTCCTAGGCGACAAGTGTCCACCTGTCAACCATGCGGTGCCCACTTGATGGACGTTCCACGTGTTCGCCCGAGACCTCGGCCCTCGGCACTTCACGACTTCTGTAGATGAAACTGATTCCTCTAATCCTATGAACCCCCGATACATGATATGATGAAGGTTCTTATCCAATGGTCTTCCGGTGACCTAGATCCAATGGCTGTCTCTGCCCCTCTCTATTCATAGCTTCATGAAATCAAGAGTTTGGTCTACCCTCTCCAAACTCCCAAACCCTGAATCTACAAGATAATCCAGTGTGTGGATTGAAATGAGATCAATGGCTCATATTGACTCTCGAATCTTGGGTGATGGGGTTCACCAGCCTCTAACCACCCTACAACTCTACAAGATCCAATGGCTATCGACTACTCGACACTTCCTTTATCAAGTTTCTTCACCATCCATTTCAGCTACTCTCCTGCGTGACTCCCATAGATTAAACTCCTTGTGCCTTCCTCTGGATATGATGGATGTCAATGCTTGGTACTTGATATGACAACCCATATCTCTTTCTGTTTCGCTGCACTCTCCTTCCTACACCTAGATGTAAACTTCAATGGTCCAGATCTCATTCCAGTGCCCAAATCAATGGCAACTGTTGCTCCTTCCTGAGCATGTGCTCTCTCCGAGCCTTGGAAGATTTTCCAAGTTTCAAATGTCGTGGCCTTTTATTCCTTTTCCTTCCTACGAGCTCTAAAATATTGGTCTCGTCTGTGTTCTTGGGATGCTCCTCCTCCTGAGCTTTGAGACTGTGAAACCTTGAAAGGTTTCCTCAACTTCTGCACGCCTGGAAGCTATCGCTCTATGTGAAAAGGCATTGTTCCTACTGATCTTTGTCAACACTGAACCTTAAAGAGGTTCTCGACCTCTGCATGCAAAGTTTCTATCTTTCCTGATCTTTTCTGTTGCTGAGAGACCTCTAAGGGACTTAACCCTTTTCTCTCCCTCAGATGGAGATTTGGTGCCCTCTTGGCAACCACTTACTCAAGCAACTCCTTGCTAAGCCTGCAGGGTATTCAACAACCCTATGAAGGTCCTCCCTCATGTGACACTTCTCTTTGAACTCAAACAAGAGTTCCTTTTTTGCACTCTATGCACCAACTCATTGCCCACCTGGCAGAGTTCTCCTGCAGAATCCCTCAGTGACCCTGTCTTCTCTTGTGCACTCTATGCACCTGCTCAATGCCCTCTTGGTAGAGTTCTCCAGAGTCCTCAGTGATTCTATCTTCTCACTGAACTCAGGAAAGAGTTCTCCTGTGCACTCTATGCACAGGCTCAATGCCCTCTTGGCAGAGTTTCCACAGAATCTCACAGTGATTCTATCTGTCCCATGCTCTCCTCTACACAGCCTCACCTCCAAGGTATTCAACAACCTTTAGGATTTCTCCTTGAGTCTAAGACTTCCTCTGGTGTACCCTCCTGAAACATCTTTGTCTAAATTCCGAAGAATTTAGGAGTGCATCTATGCATTGGCTTTCATAACCCACAACTTTCTATCACACCCTCTTGGCATCAAGCCTAAAAGAACCCCAAACATAAAGTCAAAGAACCCACAGATAGAAAAACTTATCTGTCCCTGCAAATGCACATCTACAACATATAAAGAACACACAAAGACATTCATTCATAAACACAGAATCATTGCAGGAAAAAATTCTCTTGTTTATATTGACTCAGGAATGCCTCTTTACAATGTGTCAGAGCACAGACTATAACATAGTCTTAGCTCTCCTCTCTTCTCTCCCTACTCTCTCTGGTTCTCATGCAGAACTCTATAAACTCCTTCTACTCTTCTCTACTCCCTTTTTTCAAAATAAGATCTAAGATATTCTACATGAGGGGGATCTTTGAGCTCTTCCCTCCAAGCTACCTACTCTATTCAATTGCATTGAATTTACAATGAATGGCTGTCTAGTCTGGATTAGATCTAGATCCTAGCCTTACAACCATTTAAGGTGATCTTTATCTAAAGCCTTCTCAAAGGAACGACTTTGGCTCTACCAACCTTACATTCATTTAATACATTAAATCAAATTCAAAATTTGAAATGAGAGGGTTGTGCCTCTCTCCATCCCATTGAATGCGCACTGAGTTGGCTGGTTGGATGGCGCGTTGCTGGTTGGAGTGATGCTCCTGCATCATTTTTCTTTTCTTCTAATTTTTGAAGTTTCTTTTTTTCATCACTTTCCTCCTACATAGGAAAGGAAGGCACTAGAAATATTCGTGATCGACTGTCTCAGTTTTCCCTAACGACATTGTGGACCTATTGAACTAGGTAATCATTAACATATAATTTGAGCCACAATGGGAGTGCTAGTAGGTTGTGACAGGGACGTTTCCACACCTCTCCCTTAATATCTAGTTTATGTGCATGGCCCATTTACTCCCTATGTGTGTTATATTAGAAAGATTCCCTCAGTCTGCATCCATCAATGAAAATTGTGAATGATCCATATACAAAATCATACTATAAACAACCATATGTCACATATGCATAAGTGAAATACTCAAACCAATACAAGCCTCTCCCTAACTGAATCCGAAGTCCAAGGAGGTCCATTGATTCCATCGACATCCACAATCTTTCAAGTGTCTTGCACACTCAAGGAAACTCGTCAATAACATCTATCAATGCACATATAACAAATAACATAAAAATAATAATCCATAAACATCATCATAAGAATCCATAAGTGAAACAAATAATCATGTACTATAATCGGATCACTTGCACCCAAGTGTCCTCAAAGAATATGTAAATAACATGTTCTTGCAAGAGCGGTATGTTACAGGACATAACAAGAGGAAAAAATGGAATTTTATCATAATGTACTAAACCATAAGAGGAAAACACCATAAATATAGGAAATGAAATTCCAAAAGAATTGTGGGCCCCAAAGGTGGCTACTTGATACAACAACTTTCTAGGAGAAACAATGTTCATACAATCTCCATTTGTGGCACATAGTATCTTGTTGGATAGATATAACTTAGAATTAAAATTAGTGGTAATCCTGCAAATTCTATGACTACCCAAATCCCCTTCATGGACATAAATCATCATTTAATACCTCAAAATGTCCCAAAATATTTAGGACCTAAAAAGATATACATAAAAAATATGTTGAGATGGACAATTGGGTTGAGCCAATAAAAGAGGAGGGTGGCCACCAATGCCCACCTAGATTAATAGTCCTCACTTAGGAATAAATGGCCCTCATTGCATCATTTTACCTCATTATAATGGGAAAATTTTCTAAATTTGACTCTTGGTTAGCCACTTTCCTTGGTTAAGAGTATGTCCTACTTTGACAACCCGATAGATTTTTATGTTATGCTGGTAAGTGCTCTTTGTTTTGGTGCCAATGATCCAATCCACTATATCCTACTCATTGCACTTAATATTGAGTTATGTTGGGGAAAACTTTGCATATAACTTTGAAGTGTCCAATAGGGGTGGAAAATATGGTCAAAGAAGTTTCACATTAAATATTGGGTGTAAGAGAAGGAATGGGGGAATACTTGATTCAAAATAACTCTCACCCAAAACCTTTTTGATTGTGTAAGGCTCATATCATAGTGATATCATCTTCCTATGGAGGCCTTTGAGGCTCTCTTTTTGAAAATGCAAGAACACCTTATCAACAACCTAAAATTTGTGTGGAAATTTATGTTGGTCATGTCATAGCTTTTATTTGGCATTGGATTTCTATAGGATATCTTGAACCTATTATTGTATGTTCTAGATATTATCAAAAACTTTACTTGATCTATCTTCCTTAATTTGACCATGGGAGGAATCTTCTTGTGAATATGAAATTGGAAGAGATACATCAACGTGTTCCATATAACCCCAAGAAAACCTAGAAAGGGATGTGTCTAATATAGCTATAGAGGTATTTATTGTAACTATGTTGAATATATTGAAAGATCTCATCCCATGTTAATGGATGATTGGATTTGTACGTGTTCAAGATATGCACAACAATATGATTGAACACTTCTATTTATCCATCTATTTTGAGGTGGAACACAATCAATTTGCTAAACTTGGTGTCCATGAGAGACCATAGACTATATCATAAATTATTGAGGAAGCTATTGTCCTTATCTAAAATAATGGTATGTGGTAGCCAAACATTAATCTAAACATGCTCAAATAATATTAACAATGGTTTCAATTGTGATAATGTTCTTACATGGTGCCAAAATGGCCATATTAGAGAAAGGATTGATAAAAAAAACGATAAATTTATTACTAGGATTAGTGGAGCAAAAAAATTACATGCAATACATGGATACTAACTCCTAGCCATTTGGGTAGGTAGAGGACTGCATAACGATTACTTCTTAATGTAAGGCTTATCAATGGCATATCTTGTGCATGATATGATATACCTATTGATTTCATGTTGGAGTTTTGTCTAGTATAAATACTTCCACGACATTTCTATAATATTTTGCACACTTAAGTTCCCTGCCACTCAATTGTAATACAATGGATCCTGTTATGGAAGAGATCCTCTCTTGTTCAATTTCCTCTTCAAGGGTGAAACCTCTTAATGAGATACCACTACAAATACAATACTTCTTCTTAAGTTCCATTACATTGGTTGAACCCATTTGTATAGTGCTAGAAACAAGCTAAGAACAGTGTACATGAGGAACCCTCTAGAAGTGGAACCTTCTAAAAAGTCCTCTTACATTTATTATGTTCATATTAATATATCTAACTATGATAGTGGGCCTTAATTAATAATATAGTGGACCTAGTCCATATTAAATTGAATGGCCTCTACTAATAATACATAGACACATTCCCACTGGGTACCTCCCTAGGTACCCCAAATTTCTTCCATAAGCATACTATATTTCGTCCCCCTTATGAAAGTGGTATCCTCAATGCTTTTTACGAGGATGCACAAGCATAAACCAGGGTCCCATGGATAAGTATGGACCATAATTCTGAAGTAGGATGGAGAACTAATGTCCCATGTAGAAATGAAATCCACCATGTTCAAGTAGTCCAAACGCCAATGCAAACCTAGGTCCCATGTCCAAGTCCTCATGTGAACTTACGTTGAAGATATTTTTTCTTAATAGCCACCTAAAAATGATACTCCAAATATAGAAACTGTTCATGTGGAACCAAATATGCAAATCCATCCACATAGTTGGAAAGGGTCACAACTAAATATGGAAGAAACAATACCACTATGGAATATTTATTCTTGACATTGGTATTCATAATTGGCTCCTATTTTGTCAGATTGATTTTCCTTATAGAAGGTGGAGGAGAGTCATCAAATAAAATATGAAAGTGGTTGTCATCCCAGAAATGACAACTATCCATATACCAATCATCACAAGCATCCTAATAATAATACCAAGCATTTGTCTTAGAGGGGTTCCACATTTCGTTGTAGGTCCATGAGGAATTGAAAGTGAATATCCATTGGAAGCACTAGACATAATATACTAGAAGAAATATATTAAAATAATATATATAATGGAACTAATATAGTAGCAACCTAAGCACCCTATCAAAATTTATGATCTCTATAGTCCTGCTGCTGTCACAAAAAACTTGAAAAAATGGCTTATTTTAAATCAACAATATCCTCACTTCCGGAGATCCATTTTGGATGATTTTGTTTTCGCAATGGGGTGAAATTTTGAGAGAAACTCAAATAAATATTGTTTTTGGAAAAATTCAGTCCCAAGAGGTACAAAAATTAGAAACATTGTGAAGTCATCCACAAAACAACCTTGAAAATGTGCATATTTTAAAATGATGACATCTTTGTTGTTCAGACTCCATTTCAAATGATTGTTTTTTTTTACATTGTTTTTTCTTCACATATTAAATAATATATACAACTATTTTATTCAAATTCCAAATAAAATATATATAAAATTTGTTGAGAGTGTTGCAACCGTCTTTTTTCTTCTTGAAAAAATATGCAAAACTAGAGAAAACAAATTTTCCATAGTTTTTGTAGAGGAACGTGCTATGATATAAATTTTTAAGTACAAAATAACGAAATAAAAAATCACCACAATATATCCAATAAAATTATAGAATAAATCACACTTTATTATTATCAAACATTTAGGTTAGGGAAGAACCATACAATAGATCCTATTATGGAAGAACTACTACATATTGAAAAACGTTCGATGAAATATTTCCGACGGTACGGAAAACGTTGGTCGTACTATCGAAAAATAAAAGATAAATATTTTTTTTTTTTTTCATATTGGCCTACATTTGTGAGACTTGAGACATAAACCTCTAAATTCGTCTCAATACCAATGCTTACTCTATATTCATCTCAATAACGACGATACCTCTATTTTTGTCTCAATATCGACGATTTCTCTAGATTCATCTCACTATCGACGATAGTAGGGCTAGTCGTTTTTCTCTTCAAATGGTCAGCCACTATTTGAATAGGTCAACATTGACTTGGTCAACTATCATCGGAAGTTCAATAGAAAAAAATAATAAATATGTTTCATTTTATTGATGTTGGGACATTTTTTCTATAACGACGATGGTTCAAAAAATGTATAAGGTGTTCTTGTCAAGCAAAAAACAAATGCATTTTCATATGTCAATTGCATTAGAAAAATATAATAGATATTCTATTACACCACTCAATTTTATAAGATAATCATAAGTTTTTTTTTATGGGGAAGAATGTCAAAAAATGTTAGAGGTGGGAATAAAAGTAAACAAGGTGAAAAGGGTGACGGTAAATGTTAATTTTTTTTAACAAGAATGGTTGGTGATTTATATTAATTTTTTTTTTTGTTGAAGCACATTACATAGAGGGAAAAAAAGGAGGCAGTTATTTGGACTGTGCCCATAGGTCTCTATGAGAATACTGTTGCATTTTTATTATGAACTTAAAAATGATCCAAAAAGGACTATTGGGATGTCATTTAAAAATGGCTACATATCGAGACAAAATGAACAAAAAATTACTAACCATCTTTAGAAACCTGGTTATAAATTGTGAGATTCTCCTGCATCTTCCTGGAGATTTTCTTGAGTTGATATTGGAGGTGGAATTTCATCTTCTCGATTGTTCTCTGATGGATTTGAATTTGTTTCTAGAGGAGCCTAGTTTTGTTCATCGACATCTTCTAAATGGAAGGTTAAAGGAAGCCTTGAATTAATTGATTCGATTGAGTTTGCAGGGTGTTGAGGATGACCGTGGGGATTTCCCAATTGTTGACTAAGAAGGATGATATTCCTGGTGTTTCTATTAACCCCACAAATAATGATCATGAGCTCTTGATTATTCCTTCATTCCTGTGACTGCAATTGGTTCCATAGATTTTCACTTTGACACTGAAGTTCCTGATTTTTCGTTTGGATTTCCCAAAGTTGTGAATCCATATTTTCCCCTGTGTTTCTTACTATAACTCTCAAATATCAAATTTGGTCTCAAATCTCCTAAGTATCACAAGAAGCACTTGAACAAGGAGATATGGATCTCCTCCACAAGATGAAAAGGGGATGAAGAAGAACAAAATATTGAAACTCTTTGTTGAATTATGAATGAATCTATGAGGGAAGATGATGCCTAGTCCTAAAATATGATGTGGAGTTAGCATTTTCACACTTGAGAAGATAGGTGATATGGTTTTTCCACATACCATAATGCTCATCGGTAGAGGATAATGAAAATGATGACATCATGGCAGTGAAAGGAAGGATTAAGGAGTACTAGGGGGCTACAGAGAATACATGCAAAAGGTAAGAAATTAAAATATTAGGTGTGTGGGAGAGAAGGAGATGTACTAATAAAGAGCCATGATATCAAAGGAGGAATCATGTGTCAGAAGGCATGGAGTGTCAGATGTCTAGAGCATGAGTATGGTGGGGCCTAGATATGAGAGATAAGGTGGCAGAGGGAAGCAACTGAGATGGAAGAGAAGATATGAGAATGGAGGAGCTTCTACAAGGAGAGAAACCTAATAAAAAATGGGGAAATTACCACTTTTGGAAGTTCTTAAGGGAGCCACACATGAGATTCAATTTGGTTGATGAAGAGATGGATTTTTTCCATGTTGTTTCGCTAATTTGGCTAGTTGGTTGGCTACCTGATTTTGGGAGAAAAGAATATGAAACAATTGGATCTTACTAAATTGATATTTGAGGGTTTTCATCTGAGAATAGAGACTGTTGGGAGCTTGATTTGTGGATTTGTTAGTGCCAAGAAGTTCTTTAATAATTAGTTCAGAGTCTCCAAGAACAATTAGTTCATGAAGATTTATGGATCTTGCAATTTATAGCCCCATATTAACTGCATTTGTCAGAATTTATACATAAATGTATAGATTCATCTCAATACTGACGCTTACTCTATATTTGTCTCAATACCAAGCACATCTCTATTTTTGTCTCATATCGACGATTTCTCTATATTCATCTCATTATCGATGATAGTAGGGCTGGCTTTTTCTCTCTTCAAATGGTCACTCACTATTTGAATAAGTCATCATTGACTTGGTCAACTATGTTCGGAAGTCCGATGGAAAAAAATAACAAATATCTTTCATTTTAGAGATGTTGGGACATTTTTTCTATAATCATGACGATTCAGAAAAGGTATAAGGTTTTCTTGTCAAGCAAAAAACAAATTTATTTTCATATGTCAATTTCATTATAAAAATATAGTAGATATTCTATTACACCACTCAATTTTGTAAGATAATCATAACTTTTTTTTTGTGGGGAAGAATTTCAGAAAATATTAGAGGTGAATAAAAAAGTAAAGAGGGTGAAAAGGCTGACAGTAAATGTTATTTTTTTTAAACAAGAATGGTTGGAGATTTATATTAAAAAGGTTTTTTGTTGAAGCACATTAAATAGAGGAAAACAAGTGGTAGTTCTTTGGACTGTGTCTAGAGGGATCTCTGAGAAGAATGTTGCATTATGATGGTGAACTTAAAAATGCTCCAAAAATAACTGTTGGGATGACATGAAAAAATGGCTACATATGAAGACAAAATGAACAAACATTTACTAACCCTCTTTAGAAACCTGGTTAGAAATTATGAGACACTTTTGCATCTTCTAGGATATTTTCTTGAATTTCTACTGGAGGTGGAATTTTGTCTTCTGGATTGTGCCTTGCTAGAGTTGGTGTTGGGTCTAGAGTTGCCTAGTTTTGTTCATTTGCATCTTCTGAATGGAAAGTTGAAGGAATTCTTGAATTAATTGATTAGATTGAGTTTGCAGGGTGATGAGGACAGTCGAGGGGATTTCCCAATTGTTGAATAAGTAGGATGATATGCTTGGTGTTTCTATTAACCCCATGAGGAACGATCGTGAGATATTGGTTATTTCTAAGTTCCTATGACTGGAGTTGGTTTGGAGATTTGCACGGTTATGTTGAAGTTCCTGATTTACAATTTGGATTTCTTGGAGTTTCAAATCCATTCTTTCCCTTGCGTTTCTTACTACAACTCTCAAATCCCAAATTTCGTCTGAAACCTCCTCAGTATCACAAAATGTACATGAACAAGGAGCTCTAGATCTCCTCCACATGATGAAAATGGGACAATGAATCAAAAAAGCCTGAAACTCTTTAATAAATTGTGAATGCATCTATGAGGGAAGACGATGCCTAATCCACAAATACAATGTGGAGTTATCATTTTCACGCTTGAGAAAATAGGTGATATGGGTTTCCAATGGACTAGAATGCTCGTCCATAGAGGATAATGCAAACTATGATGTTGTGGCAGCGAGAGGAAGCATCATGGAGTACTGGGGGGATATAGAGAATACGTGTATAAGGTAATAAGTGAAAAGATGAGGTGCATGGGAGAGAAGGGGAGGTACTAAAAAGGATGCACAAGTTCGAAGGAGGATCCACACATTAGAAGGCATGGGGTACCATATGTATAGAGCGTGCAGATGGTGGGGCACAAATAAGAGAGACGAGGTAGCCAAGGGAAGGGGTTGAGATGGAAGGGAAGAGATGTGAATGCAAGAGTTGTTACAAGGAGGGAGATCGACGTGAAAATGGGGAAATCACCACTTTTGGAATTTATTAATGGAGTCATAGATGATATTCATTTTGGTTGATGAAGAGATGGTTATGTTCCATGTTTTTTGATGATTTTGCTTGTTGGTGGGCTTCTTGATTTTGAGAGAAAAGAATATGAAAGAATTGGATCTTACTGAATTGAGATTTTAGGGTTTTTTTCGGAGAATGGAGACCGTTGGGAGAGTTATTTGTGGATTGTTTAGTGCAAATAAGTTCATTAATAATTAGTTTAGAGTATCCAAGAACAATTAGTTTATGAAGATTTACGGATCTTGTAATTTTAAACCCCATGTAAACTGCTAGGCTTTCTACATTATTATTGGTGGTATTTCCCAGCCCCCAAGACTAATCCAATATATTCTATTCATCGGAGTCTATGATGACTCCCCCTGCACCTGTCACCCCTAAATGTTATTCCCCTTGAAAAAGATGTTGTATTTCACGTCCCATAATAATTCTAATAGGAACAACTAAAATACATTGTAGGAGATATTGGCACATTGATAGGGCATCAAATGAATATCATCTCATGTTAATTAGCTATATATTCATTATATGTATTTATATTGATTGTGTTTATAAAATTTTAGATTGTTTTAATATTTTTTATACACACAAATTTTGCGTGATTGTTTGTAATTATAAAGTTAAAATCCCCCCCTAATGTTATGTAGAATGCACCTAGTAGTAGAAATGATGTTGTACAAGCTAAGGAACATGAAGGAAATAATGAAGATCAGGTTAATGATCCCATGCTAGAACATGAAAATAATAACATAGTTCAATATGATGGTACAAATCAAATGATCTAATACTTTTTCACTCAATCAGATTAGGATGGGGACAACTATGGTATTTATGATGAACCTATGATAGAAATGGAAAATAAACAACTTTATAAAGGCTCAACATAAACTATTCTTTGTGCTACATTTTTGTTGGTGAACTTAAAGGTTATAAATGACTTCTAAAATACTTGTATGAGACATATCCTAAGGTATGTAATATGTTTCATCACATATACACAAATGTTGATTTTTTTCTCATTTTTTTAATGTTAATTAATGTGTAAAATAAGAATGCACTATTTATGATTAATATTCTTTATATTAACTAGTTATTTTTTATTTTGTAGATTGCTAGGTGATTTCTTTTACCATCGTCAAATATATTACCTCACACGTATCGTTATTTACATACCATTATGAAATACAATGGAATGGAGTATCAAAGTATAGATGCATTTCCTAATTATCATATCATATATTATGGACAACAAACATTTAAAATAGAATTTCTGCAATGTCATATCAGTAGATATCAAACCGGTCAAGCAACAAATAGGGTGCTTGAAAGGTTCTTTATCATATTCCCATAATTCCACTTTTGCAACGATTGTTTAGGTGCGAAAGCATAACATAGTTTACAGATTACCATGCATGGAAAAAAGGTGGATAAGGTGTTATTCGAATAATTCTAGATAGTTATGCATTTAGGGAAATTGAGGAAAAATGGGTAGAATTTAAAGATGGACTGCATAATGTTAGGATTTCATTGGCAACTGATGGTGTTAATCCATTTGGATAGCTTAGGTATATTTACTTAGTGTGGCCTATTTTTGTTATGAAAAATATAAGTCCTCCTTGGATGTCAATAAAGAGGGAGCGCATAATGTTCACAATGATTGTTCCTGGTATTTTTTTACATCAATTTTTCGAATGTAACATTTTCATTTGTTTCTTTTTTTGCAGAATATATTTTAATTATTTATTTACTTATATAATATAATTTCTTGGTATTAATTATGTGTGATTTGAAACAGTTAGGTAAGTACCAATTTAAATATATGAATGTATATATCGATCCTCTGATTGATGATCTACTAAATTTATGGGACAACATCACTATGTATGAGATCTGTAAGCCAATCGAGGAGAATGAATTTCAATTCCATGGAATACTTGTATAGAAAATTCATGATGCCCCAATACTAACACATTTTTGTGGTATGTAACATTATGTTTCATTTTAATACTATATAATTATTTAAAGATAACATGTTATTTTTTAAATAATCCTATTGTATAATTAACACTAATCCATTCGTTGTATGTCTTCAAATGAAGGGTAAGTTTTCATGTCCAATTTGTTATCCTGAGATGAAGTATCGTCATTCAAAAAGTTTAGGACAGATGGTTTTGGATGAGTATAGGCTCTTCCTCCCTAAGAACCATAGGCATCGTACTACTGATAAACATATTTTCAATTGGAAAGAAGAGACTGGATTAAAACAATGAAGAATGACACCTCACCGATAGAGGTTGGAATATAAGAGAAATCATCAAGGTACACAATTTATTTATGCATCGTATGTGTAATAATTTTTATTTTAATTATTGAATTTATTTTACCGTATTTGATAATTATTGTTGTGATTTCTTTTATGCTTCATCTTAAGGTTGCCATCATGAAGGTATTAATGATGGCTTCCATGAGTAATGAAATGTTATCCCTCTCAATTCATGAGGTTTCCCTACTATGAGAAGATAAAATATCTCGTTTGTTTGATACAATGCATTTCAGGAAGAATGTGACAGAAATGATATGGAGAATCATAGATTGTAGGAGGGATAAAAAAATATTGTCAAAATTTGTACTGACATTCAGGAAGACAATCATTCAATGAAAAGTGTGATCCGATCAAATAGTGATAGAGACCATAATAAAATTCCATGGTTATTAACAGATCAACAAAGCAATGATGTTAAAGAGGTCATTGAAAGAATTAAATTTCCCACAAGCATTTGTTCAAACATAAATAATATTTTAACGAAGAAAGGTGAATCTGGTGGGGTAAAAACACATGATTGGAATACGTTCATTGATGTATTAATTTTGGTACACATATTTATATATTGGTCATACACATTTTTTATATTTTTTTTGTCTACTTTGGAAAAAAATAACGATTCATTTCTATTGTTACAGTATGTGTTGGTACCATTTTTTATGCATATTCCCGCCTTAAACCTTTAGTTTTTGCTTCATTTAAATTATTGTATTTCCCATATTTCCTGTATTTTATTGTCAATTTGATCATCTCAGGTACATTTTCCATTTTCTTTTTACAATTTGAATTTTTTCAAAATTTAGATATTAAAATTAAATTTTTAATAAAAACTACAGGAAGTCACAACTTCTCATAATAGCTCCAACGTTCATATACTTGGAGGAAAACTAGGAATATTATAGGACATGTGGAATGATAGTTTTTGTCCAAGGATGGATAAATATCTATTCTCTTCCATAAAAGGGATTTGCATGTGCGACGTCAAAAAAACTGGTCAAACTTGACTGGTTTAACATAAAATCCCCTGTTTTTAGCTAGAAATCTGGGCAATTTTGGAATTTGTGGGATTTATTCATATTTTTTGGATCTAGGAGATGGAGATAGATCTTATTAGAATATTTTATGATTTTTTTTAGTATTTAGAGTTATTATAGTTTTTTGTTTACAAATTTGGCTTATAAATAAGCAAAGTTGTGAAGGCAAGAGAATCTCTCTTATTCTACATTCTATTTTGATTAATATAAGTCAAACTTGGAGCTGTTGATTCCAAATTTGTGTTGATGCTATGATTGAGTTGATGCTCTTATCAAAATTCTTTTAGCCAGTTTTACTTTAAAGTGTGCAAGCAAAGCTATGGAGGCCCCCCATTTCCAAGGTTGTGCACTCAACTTCTACATGTTTTCATAGATATAAAAATGGTATGCTTTTATGCTTTTATGTTTATGGTAGTTTATTGGCATTTCTAATTTTTTTTGACAAACTTTATTGTTGATAGTTTTAGTGAAATACTATGAAAATAACTTATGTAAAGAAGTTGATATTTTCCTCTTACAACAATTAATTTTTGTTAAAGCTTAGTTTTTTTCTCTTACTACAATTAAGTTTTGTTAAATCTCAGTTTTTTCTATTACAACAATTAAGTTTCATTAAATCTATCTTTTATTGAACTTGATTGACTGCCAAGTTTTAGAAAACACTATGAAATAACCTCTTGTAAAATATTTTAGTGTTATGTTACTTAGAACAGTTAAGTTTTATTGAGTGTTCCTATTTTGATTTCAATGCAAGTGTGTCCAAAACTAGTCTAGATATAAATTCCATATACAATGGTTTTCTTCAAAGGTCTATGAACTCCAGATTGAGATTAAAATACATGATATAATTTACATCCATAAGTTAGAATCAAATTTTTGTCTCTATTTCCGAGGAAGCACATTTAGATACAACTAGTTTAGAAGTTTAAAACAAAACCCACAATATGTTCTACCTCTTTCTCTCCCAAAAGACTTTTACAAGAACGTCAAACAAATTATATATGATCTTGGAAAATACATGAGGTAAGTAGTTTGATTTGTATGTAAAATGTTTTTTGAATTTCTTGTTTTACTTAATGACATATGTATTACTCGTTATTTAATATATATATTATGTTTTGTTGAAACATGTTATTTTATTTAGTCATGATCTACATATGGTTGTCATTGAAAGAAATCCATAAATATGATATAAGGTATTGGAAGAGATAAATTACTTGACTAATGTGTGAAATGAAAAAGTATCTACCTCCAAAAATTTTCAATGCAAAACAAGGCTACCTTATATGATGCAAAACCTCTATGGGATAGCATGACTTCTCGATATAGTATCTTCTTCTTAATCTAAATTAGGTCTCGGATCCCTATTGGATCCTCTCATATGCTCATAGGTACCTTTTATTTCCTTATGAGAGTCCACACAAAACTTGTTGGGCTCTTACTCTAAGCCCCTTTACATATCCTAATCAATCTTTAGGCACTATCCCCCTTTCCTCAATGAAATCCCATGTGACCTAGAGCTAGAATCAATAGCTTGGTTGGTAGGTGCTCCAGCGCTCCACAAATTTGGTGCTCTAGAGTATTTACCAAAACCATACACTCAAACCTTCTGAAGTGTTTATTGGTTGAATTTGTTCGTAAAGGTGACATTGATAGATGGGTGTAGGTCCTCTCCCTATGCTTCCACTTTCCAAACTTCTACAACCAAATCTCACGGCTGGCGTGATTTCTCCCTCCTCCATGATTTATGGTGGATACCTACTTCGAAACTCTAGGATTTGGAGGTTTCCATGACTCTGACACATATTTCCTCCCCAAAAATCATACGGCCAACCATGATATATGACTCATCTCTCTCATATAAGCAATGACTGTGATTAACTGCAGGATTTGGAGCTTCTCACTCCAAATGACCTCCACCAAACTCCCAAATATTTTAATTATGAATTGGTGAAGGGAAAATATATACAGCTTAGATTCTCTGGTTGATCGATGGTGGAAATTAACTCTGATGTTTCAAAGTTTCAGAGCTTTGACCACTCTGGAACAAATACATCAAACATCTCTTGGGTAGTTGTAGTGGCAAATATCTGAAATGTGTTAAGGTCCTAACCTGCACATAGGTAGATCAATGTAGTCGGATGTAATAAAGGTCAATATTAATAAGGCCTTTCAATAAAATAGAAT
>CBVK0100971246.1:0-11728 GCA_900067695.1 Picea abies | reverse complement strand
CAAAGAAACATGAAATACATTATGAATTTTTAGATTGGCTGGAAGTGCAATTTGGTATGCTACAGGTCCAATTCGAGCTAGTATCTCGAAGGGCCCAGAAAACCTAGGTGCCAACTTGGCACAATTCCATAGATTTAGTCAACTCTTTTGGGCTTTGAATTTTAAGTAAACATGATCTCCCACTTGAAACTCCAAGTGTCTTATTTTCTGGTCCATATAACTTTTATGTCTATCTTGTGCCACCTTTAAGTTCTTTTCTACCTTTCTTACTATACTTTCCATTTCTTGGAGAATGTATAGTCCAACCATGAGTCTCTCAACCGGGTCATCCTAGCTAATTGGTTTCATACACTTTCTGTCGTACAGTACCTCGAAGTGGCTCAATTTAGCCAAAGTTTGGTACCCATTGTTATATGTAAATTCTACCAAGTGTAGGTAGTCCTCCCACTTGCCTGGTTTTGTTCTTATGTACATGCGGACCATATCCTCTACGATTTGGTTTGTCCTTTTGTTCTGTCCATCCATTTATGGATGATAACTCGTACTAAAATTTAAATTAGTATTTATCCCTGCAAAAAATTCTTTCCAAAAAGTGGATGTGAATTTTACGTCTCTATCTGAAATCACAATTGTAGGAATACCATGCAGTCTAAAAATTTCTTTCATAAATATTTCGATGATGTTTATAGCTTTAAAAGTAGACCTTACAGGAATAAAGTGTGTAGACTTATTGAGTTTATCGCTAACACCCATAATAGAATCATTTTGTTTCTGATTTTTTAGGCAAACCTGTAATAAATTCTAATGACACAGTCTCCCACTTCCATTATCATACTGGTAATGGTTGTAATAGGCCTGCTGGATTTTGGTGTTTGGCCTTTACCTGTTGACAATCTTAGCACCTAGACAAGTGTTCTGCTATTTCTCCCTTCATATTAATCCAATAAAATAATTTCCTAAGTGTTGTTATCATTTTCTGGTATCGTGGATGACCAGAATATGGTTTCTTATGCACTTCATCCAAAACTGTTATCTTTAACTCTCCCAAATCTGGTATGTAAAGTCTATTTTTAAATTGTAACAGTCCATTTTTATCAATACTCAGAACTATTTTGTCTAATTTTGCTGTAGTGTTTTGTATTTCTGCCACTATCTTAGTGTAATTTTCATCGTTAATACCTATTGTCCCTATTCTCTGTTCTATATGACTTTCTTCTCTACTAAAATTTATTTCGAATATCCCATGGAATCTTCTACTTAAACCATATACTACATTATTTTCATTACCCTTGATATGTATTACCTCAAAGTCAAATTTTCTCAAGAATGTTAGTTGCCTTGCTTGCCTTGGATTAAGATCTGGCTGGCTAAATAGATATTTTACATCGCTATTATCTGTCAGTAAGAGAAATTTTCTGCCCATTATGTAGTGTCGCCACATTTTTAAGGTGTGTATTATCGTCACTAATTCTAAGTCATGAGTGACATAGTTTCGCTCATGCTTCTTTAATTTCTAGGACTCGTAACAAATAACATGTCCTTCTTGAGTTAGGACATCACCTAGTCCTTCTTTAATCGCATCAACACAGACGATAAAGTCTTTATCTGGATCTGCTACCTTTAAAATGGGTGTGGTTTTCAATAATTTCTTCAACTTGTTAAAACTATCTTGTCACTTATGTGACGAATTAAACTTGGTCACTTTATTTTGGAATGATGTGATAGGGTAAGCAATTTTGGAAAACCCCTTTATAAATCTGCGATAATATCTAGTGATTCCCATGAATGGTTGGATATCCGCTACATCCTTACGTACCGACCATTCCATGATGGCTCTTATTTTGTCAGGGTCGACTGCAATGCCTTCTGCAGAAATTACATGCCCTAGGTACTATATTTTCCTTTGATAAAAATCACACTTATCAAATTTAGCATATAGTTTGTTCTTCCTAGAGGTTTGAAAAACTATTCTTAAGTGTTCTTAGTGTTATTTTTTTTTTTTAGAATAGATCATAATATCATCGATAAATACCAGTATGAACTTGTCCATGTACTGACTGAAAATATTGTTCATTTGACACATAAGAGTGGCTGGTGCGTTAGTGAATTCAAAAGGTACAACTGCGAATTCGTAATGTCCATAGCTTGTTCGAAAATATGTTTTATTTATGTCCTCATATTTTATCCTAACTTGGTGATAACCAGATCGTAAATCTCACTTTGAAAAGATATTTTCCCCACCTACTTGATCGAAAAGATCATTCATCGTAGGTAAGGGGTACTTGTTCTTAATAGTCATTTTATTCAATTGTCTATAATCGATACACAATCTTGGAGTACCATCTTTCTTTTTCACATAGAGGTCTGGTTCTCCCCATGGTGATACACTTGGTTTGATATATTCTTTGTCTAATAATTCATGTAGATGAATTTCTAGTTTTGTTAATTCTGACAAACTCATTCGATACAATGCTTTAGAGATAGGGGTTGAAACAGGTAACATGTCTATGGAAAAGTCTATTTCCCTTCTAGGGGGTAGTTCAGGTATTTCATCAACAAACACATCCTTGAATTCACATAGAATAGCAAATTCTTCCCAGCTGGGCTTATCTTCCTTTTCTAACGAGTTCATTATTTGGATGGCGTAAACTTGACAACCCTTTCTCACACATTTCTTGAATTGCATTGATGTGACTTGCCTAACTGATATTGGTTTTGGTATACCTTGGGTTTTTCTAGTAGTTTCATAATCATATTTATCCTTAAGTATCTTTGTATAACAATCTAGTGCTACTTTTTTCTTTTCCAACCAGTCGATTCCGATAATCACATCATAAGATCCTAGTGGTAGAATGTTTAGATGTGTTCTTATGTTTTGACCATCTAAACTGAACTCAAAATAAAAAATAAAGTCAACCACTTTCCTTTTAGTTCATGTTTCTAGTTGTACCAGCCATGACTTTTCATGTTTCATTTTCTTTAGTTTATTTGACACTACCACAGTAGGAGTGATATAACTTAACGTATCTCTAGGATCAATTAAAACAAAAATTCTAGTGTTATTGATTTTATCTTCGATTTCCACCACAGAGGAATGGTGGTCAACTTGTTGACCATCTACGACCACATTTATTTGATGTAATATTCTACCTACATTGCCCACCGTCGAAGCTTCCTGCAAATTATGAAAAACAATTATGTTTGCTGAATTAAAACGTGGACATCTCCTCCTTAGTTGAAGTTCTCCACATTCCCAACACTTTAATGGTTCGCGGGGGTTGTCCCCAAACTTCTTTGTTCCCAAGTTCACTGGTTTACCACTATCTTGCGTATTTGGATTATTCGAGTGAAAGTATTTTCTCAGAAATATTTTTACTGCATTCTGATATGAAGCTGATTGGTATCCCTTCTTCCTCTAGTTCATTCGGTCTTGTTTCTTATCCTTCCAAGTTTTGGGAAACTTTTCCCATTGTTTTTACTGGTCGTAGCACATTTGTTCTTTCCATAATACTTCACTCAAGGACATGGGGTTTTCAAACTCAATGATGTCCCTGTAAGACTATGGTAAACAACTTAGGAACCGCTGGATTTTTACCTTGTCCTCCCGGATATAAGGTAGAAACCTCAGTAATTCCAGGAATTTGTTTATAAGATCCTCCATCGTCATCTTAGCAAGTCATAGCTCATAAAATTATTTGGTTTTCCTTTCATGGTAGTTTTCAGAAAGATACTATTTCTTGAAATATTTCTTAGTGTCAAACCACTCCATTTGTTTCTCCTTTAGGCCCTTGGCCAATTTCAGAACTTGCCACCAAATGTTGGTGTTTCCTTTCAGATTGTAAATGGCCATTCTGACCTGCATATTGTTGGAATAGTTATATATCTGGAAATATTTTTTGATGTCTAATAACCATGCTATATCTGGAAATATTTTTTGATGTCTAATAACCATGCTTCATCTTCCTCACTTGTCCTGGATTCCCCATCAAATGTAGCAGGTTTGATCTTGTTAAATTCTCCCTGAAGATGATCTACCTGTTTCCTTTTTCTGTCTGATTTTTCTTTATCTTCAGCTGAAGGGGTACCTTCAGATGAGTTTTCCTCTTTTTCTTCTCTAGGCCCAAAAATTTTGGAGGCCCTTTTACTGACCTCTTCTTCATGTTTATTATTATTTGGGATTCTTTTTGTCACAATAATGCACAACAAGACTTCATTTATTTCTTGATGCCCCTGTTTTGCTTTCTTTAGTTTCTCATTGTCAGCTTTGAACACCTCGAGTTCAACAATGAGATTCCTCATCATTTCCAGAACTTCACTAGGTGATCTTCCGTCACTATTTTGTCTTGGTTCCTTGGGGTGTTTTTGTTCAAGATTCCCATCAAGTATGATTTTTGTGTCACTATGGATTGCCATGATTAACATGAAACGAAAAAGGGTTTTTTGTTTGTAACAATAAAATTTTATTAGTTTTCCTACATAACATAAATATGTAAGAAGTAAATAATGGGGCCTTGTTGAAGGTCCAAGTGTTGGAACCTTTTCTCTTATACCATTTGTAATCAACCTCAAATCTTCCATAAAAAAAAAAAAATTGTTTATATAATTACTTGGTAGAATAAGGGGATCCCTAAGTTATAAACTCTCCTATAAAAATCTCTTATAAAACTCTATTTGAAAATACCTAAATTCTACTTACTACAAGATGTTCTAACTATATCATCTTGACTTACCTCGAGTAGAAAGGTTGCAAGGTTAAACCCCCAAGGCTTTAGCAAATCCATTTTTGCCTTCATTCTATTTACCTATATGCATATAGGACTATGCATATAATGTGTAGTCTTATGATTCATACTACAACTCACCTTTTAACATAACTATGTATATAATGTGTAGTCTTATGATTCATACTACAACTCACCTTTTAACATAAGGCATCCATGTTTGCGCACAAGTCCACCTAATTATTTTAACCCTAGGAGACTTTATTTATCTTCCATCCATAATATCCATGGGGTCAGGTTTAATACTAGGTAACTAGCATAACTACCAAGTCCTGGTCATTTAATGGTTATTAGAACCAGTATGATGATTGTAATGGAAGCACTAATCCAATCACTAGTGGAAATTCGACAATGAGGATAGAATTGCCAACTCAAACTAACATAGGGGGTGTGAATGGGATTTAATTTTCATTGAGTCATGATGGTGTCTATTTGCAACATTATTTAAGTGGGAGGGATGGTCCACTGTCAGGGTAGTTAAATATCTATAACCATCATTAATGGCAGTCCTGTGAGTTACATTATATTCGCATGGCTCTACAACCAAAGTGTCACACCAAATCTTCCATTGTCACATGGCTAACCCTTCCTATGCACTCTCCACATTTATTCTAAGACATCAAGGCATCGCTTAGGGTTTGAGTAGGTTCATAGTTTGTCATCATGGAGTTCTGCAAAGAGGCTCTCTGTATCAATTTTTTTTGGAGGTAAAGACTGTTTCCATGGTAGTCTCTCCAATGTTGTAATAGATGATGTGGTGCAAACTCATGGTAAGTTCTTCCTTAAACATAATAACATGGTTGTTTAAATAAGCTGATACATTTTTTGGAAATCATTAAGTGTCAATTTTTTCATTATGTAATCACCGTCATTTTTCCTTCCTGTTATGTTCTCCTTTCATGTACCTTCTCTGTATTACTTTCAGAGTCATCCTTAACCTTCGAGAAGTGATTTCCTTTGAGGTTATTGATGTTTCTCATCTGTTTATAGAGAGAAATTATTAGCCTCGTTTATCTATGTTTCGGGATCTAGGGCTTTTGTAAACTCTCTGTCGTACGCCGAGGTTCATACCCAAATATTCGTGAGTCGCAGGGAAGGTTCTTTCTTCGAGAGGGATAACCCTACTGTGTGATTTGTTTTTCTTGCCTTGTACAGGGGTGACCCTACCTCCATAGTGTTAATCATAATTAATTGGACTATCTTCTGTGTTGCTCTTTTCTTTATATACAACACCTTTCAAAGAAGTATGCTCTATAAATTTTGGACGAAGCTTCTCTGTATTATAATTTGACTTCTATAATTCTGTCCAGTTTGGTTCGGGTAGTCTAGGCTCAACCAGCTAGGTGTACTACTGGTTTAAATGAAATACTTATGCTTTGCTTATGCACAATATGTTATATGCCATTTATGTATTGCAAGGGACTTAGTAAAATCGATTATTGTATTTCATTATCCATAGACACTCTGTAAATATTTTCCTTATGTGTTTTAAGTCCTTTCAAGAATTGAAAAGTATCACTAATGATGGGCCATGTTTGATGCGAGGGTACCCATCAAAGAGTTATTGTACCATCCGCCCTCGGGCCCAGGCGCCTGTCCAAATAAGAGGAGACAAGGAAAAAGAAGACATGCGATCCACGGATAAGAAGTTAAGTAATGTTTTGGTCTAATTAGTTAATAACCATTATCACTCTGTTGGTGTTATTATTAAATTTTCCCTTGTGTATAAATTACTAATATTCGTAAATGGTAATTCTTTTGGGTTTGTTCTACACAAAGATTTTGGATGTTCATACTCGTGCTCGATGCAAAAGTTATTTGAGTTCCCTTCTGTAACCCTTCCGGAGATCGAATAGTCACAGTTGGAAATTTAAATGTAGTCATTCTATATAGTTTCCCTTAGTTTCCTATCATGCTTGGAAAGGGGAAAAAATTTCAAATGTAACTTAAAGTTCGGTTTTGGTTACTATAGTATGACTCCTGCAACGATTTATCTTCAGGATTTCCTTATTTATTTGAAGTAATCAAATGATTGTTGAGTTAATCAAATCTCCTCATCGTTCGGGTCTCACCCTACTCTACAATTTAATTACTACGGTTATTGTTTAGATTGAAGATTTTGTTTCAAACTTTGAATGTTTATACTGTGAAAAAAAATTGAATTGTATTAGATCTATAACACTATATCATTTTACATAATTTCGACATTTCCTGTTTTTATTGCCGAAATGCTTTGTTCTAAACTTGTAATATTCATATTGGATCTAACATTGAGTGGATACAATGATCTAAGTTATCAAGGTAAAGGTAGAGTAAGGTTAGGATTCTGAGATTTATTTCTAGAACGTTTATCTATATATGCAGATTTATATAAACATATAGATATATCTATCAGTGTTTAGATTATGTAAGGGGGTTTCTATAAGACTCATAGGAATTTAATTATAGAGATACACATGAACTTATATATATATATATATATATATATATATATATATATATTTTCTGAAATTTAATTACAGAGATACACATGAACTTATATATATATATATTCAGATCTGTTCAAATACAATTATACATAGATAGTTTTGCCTAGAAATTCAATTACAGAAGAGACAATTCCAGAATTTGGTTATCTCTTATAAACTTCACACAAACGAATAGATTTTATCCACGAAAGGTATTTCACTTTAGCACAAATAGATGCATTACATCAGATATATATAATCATTCAAAAAAAGAAGGAAAAGATTAACATATCTGAACCAGTTCGCGGGGAAACAAAGGGAACAACCACATTCCTCCCAACAGTAGAATAGGGCAACCAAAATCACTTGTCCTATTCACCCCCTACCCTGACCATGAATCCATGAGGGAAAACTTGGAATTTCTTCTTCAACAATGTCTTCCTCTGTCAGTTGTCTTCTCCTTGCCTCACACTCAACAATTAGTGTTCATAACACAAAGTACTCAGTAGTTCTTTTCCTCAGCATACTAGGCAACTTCCTGCCTCCTCACATATGCTATATATCAAACCAAACTTTTTGTCTAGGGATTTTTCCCTCCCTTGGGAATTTCCGCAGCTTTCTAAATCCCTGATTTTCAGGGGCTGCCAATAGTCAAATCCATGATTTTGCACTTGTAACAATGAACAAAGAGGTAGTTCCAACATGTTCCCCACTCATGGAGTCATGGTTAATTGAATTTAACATGGATGCTCCATTTGTCATCCTGCAATAATTATAAAATATTTTGTTTCATATAAGTGTCATAGTCAAATAGTTAGTTGGGTCAAATCCAATCTCTACCCAACAGTCATAATAATTAATTACAATATACCAAATTTGAAATTCGAAATTGCCATAAATGGCAAAAATTTCCCAAATTCAAATTTCCAAAAAAATGGAATAATTTTCCGAACAATTTTTGAATTCAAAAATAATTTATTTTTTGGGATGTCACACCCTCAGAACCCAACTTAACTTTAGTATGGTATATCACCTGGAGATAGATGGGTAGATTGAACGAATGGATGAAATCTTGGAGGATATGTTTCACATGTACGTGATGGACCAACAAAAGAATTGGGAATATTTCTTGTCATTGCTAGAGTTTGCATACAACATAATCTATCAAATAACCATTAAGATGGCGCATTTTGAGTTTTTTTATGAGTGACCATGTCATATTCCTTTTATTTTGGATCATCTTGAGGATAGGGTCCTGGTAGAACCAGAAGAGATCCAAGAAATAGAAGAGAAAATACTAACAATAAGACAAAGGATCAAGGAAGTGAAGGATCAACAAAAGAGTTGTATGGATAGACATGAGGCCTGAGCGCCAGTACCTCCTAAGGGTCCACTGCACACTCAAGATGATAATGGTGTAATTCACTAAGAACTTGATAAGGTCATGTTTCCCCAATTCTTTGGTGTTGCAGATGAAGCAGTCGTCGAGGCATGGTTGTAGAATATGGAAATGTGATTTGCACTTCACTACTACATGTCCAACATGAAGGTCTGCAAGGAGGTGTTTCAGTTGAAGGGGATATCTCTACTATGGTGGAAGACCCTCCTACCACAACTGAACATGGTCATCGAAGACTTGACATGGTAACTTTTCGAGGAACATTTCTGGGAGAGGTATATGTCAGAGGAATTTGTTGAGCGTCATCTCAATGATTTCAACACCTTGTGACAAAGTAGTCTTACGTGGCCTCGGTACGAGGCTCGCTTTGTGGAGTTACTTAGGTATCATCCACATTTGAACACCAATAATCTTAAGGTCAACAAGTTTGTCTTTATCCTTAATGTCAACATTCTTGCAAAAATGAGGATTTTAATGCCTCAGACGTTGCACGATGTTGTCCAGAAGGCCCTCATAACTAATGAGAAGCTCATCAGTGGGGGTCAGAAAAGGACTATAACGAAGCCGACGAGAGAGGAGACTTCTCATGCACAGCAAAATTAGACACCAACTAGAAATCCATCGGGTTAACGAGGCACTATGAGAGGTTCCACGTTCATGGAACCACGACGATCATTTCCACAAAAATAAAATCCCTATAAATGAACACAACACTAGAAGCAATGTCGTTTGCAAAAGAAATAGTTCAGGCCTGTCCAGTTGAACAAACCAGGGTTATAGGCTAGTGGGACATCATCTTTAACTTCTGGGACCTGTAGTACGGGAAAGGTTACGGGTTGTGGCCTTAAACTGGGACATTTTTTCATGAAGGACAACATGTACATCATGATCTTAGGATCTTATGACATCACGATCGGTATGGATTAGTTGGAATCACATGAGGTGATCATCAACTGTAAGACTAAAAGATTGAGTTTGGTCAATGATGTGGGTCAAAGATGTGTGATTGTTGGAAGGAACCAGGGAGTTTCCCTAAGGTTCATCTCTTCCCTACAATTGCGGAAGATCATGCACAAGATATGGAAGTTATATGTGATCTTTGTGTTGAATTAAAACGAAATTGTGGAAGGACTATAAAACCTTCCTATAGTACAAAAAACTGCGTAGGTATTCCGAGACAAGTTACCAGGGCTACTGCCTAAGAGGGAATTGGAATTTATCATCAACCTAAAACCTGGGATTGAACTAATAGCAATAATGTCGTATTAGATGTCGAACCTTGAGTTACAATGGTTGGAAATGAAAGTAAAGTAAAGTGTGTCTTTGTGGGCTACACCTATTATTTTCATACAAAATAAGGATGGTTCATGGAGAACATGCATTGACTACTGTCAAATGAACAAGGAAATGATAAGGAACTAGTATCTATTGCCAATAATTCACAATTTGTTTGATCAAATGAAGGGAGTGACTGTGTTTTCCAAGATAGACTTGAGATCAAGGTATCACCAGTTACAGATCAAGGAGGAATACATTCCTAAGATTAACTTCAAGACGAGGTTTGGTCATTATGATTTTATTGTTTTACCATTTGGACAGGCAAACACACTGGGGTTATTCATGAGCTTGATGAATGGGGTGTTCTATGAATACTTGTACAAGTTCATTCAAGTATTGATCGACAATATTTTGATTTATTCTCGGATGATGGAAGAACATGAATAACATTGGCACTTGGTACTACAGTTTCTTTGAGAGAACAAATTGTTTTGGAATGTGTCAAAATTCTCTTTTTATCAATCGAAGATTCATTATTTAGGGGATGGTATCCCCGATGAAGGTATCATTGTGGATTCCATGAAGGTAGAGGCTATTATGGAATGGCTTGCACTGATGAATGTCCCAGAAGTGCATAGCTTCATGGGTTTAGTGGGATATTATCGACAATTTGTTGAGGGTTTTTCAAAGATAGCAAATCGAATTAGGGAATTGTAGAAGAAGAACAAGAATTTTGTGTGGACCAAGAAATATGTGGAATCATTTTGAAGGCTCAAGGAGATGTTTACGACAATGCCAATACTAAAAATTCCTAACATGGATGAAGGCTTCTTGGTATGCACTGACACACCCAAGGAAGTCTTTGGCGGAGTCTTGATACAAGACGGTCGAGTGATCTCTTACATCTCAAGGAAGTTAAGAAAGCATGAGGAGAACTACACGACAAATGATTTGGAGTTATTATCCATTATGTATGCCCCGAGAGTGTGGATACACTACATGATTCGATGGAAATTCAAACTAAAAACAAAACATTGTGGTTTACAACACATTTTTATGGAAAGGGACTTGAATGCGTGAAAAAGGCATTGGTCAAAACTGCTTAGCGAGTGCGATTTCGAGATTACCTACATAAAAGGAACAATGAAGAGAGTGGATGATGTGTTGAGTTGGAGACCACACATATTTTTCGATGAAACCTCTTCAGATGAATCTACGTGAAAAGATTCTAACTATACAATGCAACGATGACTGGTATCAATAGGTTAAGGAATTTATCAGACAAAACACCATGTTGATACCAAAATTTGAGGGATAAAAATTTGACGGATTAGTGAAATATAATAAACGGATTTACTTACCATCCAATGATGAGTTGAGAATTTTTATATGAAACAAAGCTCATAGAGAAGTGTACATAGATCATTCAGGATTCATTAGGATGTGGGCATACCTTAAACCCATATACTTATGGAAAGGAATGAAGGCGAACATAGTCAACTACGTGGCGAGATGTATAGAATGTCAACAAGTAAAGTTTGAACATAGACATGTGGCAGGATTAATAGATCCACACGTTATTTTAGAATCGAAATGGGAGGTCATTTCAATGGATTTCATTGTTGGTCTGTCTTCGATGGAAAGGAGGCATGACTCAATTTTCGTGGTAGCTGACACTCTGACGAAGAGTGAACATTTTAGGGTAAAATCATGAAGATGGATAACACTTTTTCTTGTTTTATGACAAAAACAACTGTATTTTCACAAGTTCTTCAACTTCCGGCATACAAAAATATTTTTTT